>JAQQAE010001092.1:0-27394 GCA_029823295.1 Pseudamia nigra
GTTTGGCACTAAGGGCCTGTGCTAGTCCGGGGGGGGGGGGGGGATTATAACCATATGGTGGAGGCAAACGGCAGAATGTTTGGAAGTCAATAAAAACATGTTGTCATTCAGGGGTCGCTTACGTCTCTCCCACAGTTTGTTATGTGTCAGTATTTTAGACAAACCCCAATTTCAAAGAAGTTGGGACATTGTATAAAAATGTAAATAAAAACAGAATACAGTAATCTGCAAATCCTTTACAACCCAATTCAAATGAGTGCACTACAAACGCAGGATATTTAATGTTCAAACTGATAAACTTCATTGGAATCTTTATTTCCAAAAACAATTTGAAATGTGGACTCGGACCACAGCAAACTATTCCACTTTGCATCAGTCCATCTCAAATGAGCACAGGTCCACAGACACCGCCGGCGTTTCTGGCCTTTACTTTTCACGGTAGTGTTTTAACCTAAACTTGTAGATTTAGTGATGAACTGTGTTAGACAGTGGTTTTCTGACGTGTTCCTGGGCCCACGTGGTGAAATCCTTCACAGAATGAGGTTGGTTTTTAATGCAGTGCCGCCTGAGGGATCAAACGTCACAGATATCCAGAGTCGGTTTTCAGCTTTACTGCTTACTTGCAGTAATTTCTCCAGGTTTTCTGAATCTTTTGATGATATTATGGACTATAGATGACACTCCTAAATTCCTTGCAATTACACATTGAGAAATGTTCTAAGACGACTGCACTGGTTCACAAATTAATGAACCTCTCCCCATCCTTGCTTGTGAATGAGCCTTTTGGGGATGCTCCTTTTACACCCATACATGACACTCGCCTGTTCCCAACCTGCTCACCTATGGAATGTTCCAAACAGGGGCTTTTTGTACCATTCCTCAACTTTCACTGATTTTTTTGTTGCCCCCATCCCAACTTTTCTGGAACATGTTGCTGGTATCAAATTCAAAATGAGTGAAAATAAAGTTTCAGTTTGAACATTAAATATCTCGTCTTTCTGGTCTATTCAATTGAATAGAGGTTGAAAAACTTGCAAATCATTGTCTTTCACACAATGTCCCAACTTCATTGGAATTAGGGTTTGTACAATTTAAGGCCACAACCAAATATGAGAACACATCTTCAAAGAATACGGTAGTCTACATGCATATAGTTTAACAACGATGCAGACCATTTCCTAAATAACTGGTATCTTACCTGGCAAACGGTATGTACGAGATGCTGTACCTGAAAGACAAAAAGGACAAAACATCACGTTGATTTAAGACAAGTGAAGACGTTAATTACACAACAAAAAGCACAGACGATCGCGTGAATGTTATCCTACAAGATGTTTTGGTGGTTTCATGACTTGACAGCCACATCAGTAAAATGTTGCAACCTTCGCCATCAAAAAGGAGCCATTTTGGCAAGAAAATTAAAAAAAGAAATGCCTGTCTGGAGCTGCAGAAATCGTTTAAAAGCTGATGTCACCATTTCAGTTTACATGAGCTAAAATCAATGATACTACATGGGTATAAGTACATTTAAATGATTTTCTCCTGATGGGTCTTTGCTCAACAGCCAAAAAAGAAAAAAAAAAACAATCATTTATTTCCTTGGGGCCTGAGTCAAACTCTACATAACTGCGCTTTTATGTTTTACTATTTAAACATGAACAGAGCAAAATTAGTTTAAAAATTAAAAATAAAATAAAAAGCACCAATTCAACAATAAAAAGATCACGACTAATTAATAAAATAAAGAAAATAGGCAGTAAAATAATCTGCAAGATGAAGAAAAATTATCAAAAAATGAACGAAACAAAGAAATGAATTCAGACAGTGAAGAAAAATTAAGAAAGTCAACATTATGATCCAGAAAAACAAAAAATTCAAAAAAATTAATAGAAGACTTAAAAAAAAAAAAAAAAAAAAAAGGAGAAAATGGACAAAAATTACTTAAAAACAATTAAAAAAATTAACACAAATGAACTCATCTGAAATAAACTAAGGTTAAGAAATACAACAAAAATGCCCCGTGACCCGTCTTTGCTGACTGAAGGACAGAATCCTGTAATTGGCTACACATCATTACAACTGGGTAAGAAAAGAATGTTTTGGAGCCACATGTGACTCTGACCCTGGTATAAACCATCCGAGACGTTTTGAATCATTAAAACATTTCCTCATCGGGCCGTTGGGTTTTACCACAGCGTTATAGGATCTAATTGGCCAGATGACATAATATAGGACTTAAAAGCAGCAGAATAAAGTCATTTTCACAAGCAAACTAAAGACTGAAATGTACCAATGGACATGATTTACTGTATCACGACACACTAAAGAGTAAAACCATTTACTGGATAGTCAGCAGTACGATAAAGGACAAATATTAACACCAACAACCTTGGGCTACACAGAAAAAAAAAACAACTTACAGCTGTGTTTTAATTTAAAAGGCTGTGATCAAGCGCCTAACCTATTCCAAACATGTGAGGAATCCGGTTAAATGATTAACCACTGGTCATGTATGAGGAACATTTAATTTTTCACCAGTAGTCGGTTAGAAAACCCCCCCGTCCTTCCTGCTCAGAAACAGAAACAATCAGCGTGATGCTTTTTACAGGAAACTGTGCAATTTGTAACCAAGACAATCTGCATATTTCAATTAGATGTTTAAAATGGTTTGAGAAAGTAAAGTCAGTCATGTCAAAATATCACAACTGCTTTGTTTCCATGGATTAAACATCAACATATGAAACCAGTCTGATGCTCCCACGCATCCTTTTAAATGAATAAAAGAAAATCCACAGGAGCAGTTAATAGTTTCCTAAACCTCGCTGAACCGTAGACAAAACAAATCAATATCAGGCATTTAATTTACACAAAGGCGGCATGTTTACCTTAATCTGTGATTTACAGAGAAAATCCACAGCACTAAACATCAAATAATTGAGAAATTAACAATAAACTAATATGCAGCTCAGGAAAAAAAAAAAAAATAAGAGGCCACTGAAAAATGATCAGTTTCTCTGATTTTACCATTTATACATACGTGTAAAATTTTATTCATTTATTTATTCTATTTCACATACAAGTAAAATGAACATTTTTATTTCATTCTCTAAACTGCTGTCAACATTTCTCCCAAATTCCAAATAAAACCATTGTCATTAATTTGCAGAACATGACAAATGATCAAAATAAAAAGATGCAGTGTTTTCAGATTCAAATAATGACGACATCAACTTCCCATTCATTTTGAAACAATACTAGGCTTGTGAACCTTCATCTGCCGCGTCTGAATTACTGACCATTTAAAATGTAGACATTACCGGTACGGCCGAAAAATACGGTAAAATATAAACCAATTGAACAAGAACTGATGAAGTTTAGTGAACTAAAAATGTAACTTTCCGAAGCTACAAAGGGGTTCGTCAGCTTTTCATGGAGGTTTCACAGGCGAAACCAGCTTTTCCAACGTCAGCAGAAACATACGCCGCTTACAACACAACAGAACAACGTGATGTTCTACAGGCGCCGAGATCAAAACAAAGGAACTGGGCAACAGACCAGCGAGTGCTTTTACATGAATAAAATCCAGAGTTTAGGAGCCTCCAACCCTGTCACACATTATGAGCGAGTGGTGCTTTGGTGCCAAACGGTCAGAACGTCACTTTACAGAATCCAGCCTGACGCCTGGACTTCAACCCACGCGTGTGCGGGTCAGTGGCAAACGCTTATTAAAGCTCCGCCTTCGCACAGACGTCTGAGTTTGTGTGTAGGCGTATACTATGCCCCCGGTGTGTTAAGAATGAGCTTGGGATGTGTGACTTGTGGTTGCCATGACAACGCCTCTGAGAATGTAGGCAGAACGGAAGTGAATGCACAACACAGAGGGGGTTGCAAGCGCAGTGTCCTGTTAAGAGGCGGACATGGTGTTGCTCAGTGTTGATTATCTTGCACGAATTCGCCAAACACTGTTTCCCTTCCTGCTGCATTGAGATGTTTGCGTTTCCATCCACGCCGACACACTGAAAGGTCTCGTCACTGATGCGCAAATAAACATACGAGTAGCGGCACGCCTTTCCACATGACTCACACGGCTTCGTTCCCTCAGGGACACAGGACGTCCCTGCTCTGCTACAATATGGAATCCCATGTATTCACAGCAATCAATAAACACTGTGCATGTAAATGATCTCACAGACGCAGCAAAAATGAAACTCACAACATGAATTCTTCACAAAAACTACACAATTATTAGATATTGAAATTTTTTGATCTGACTGAATGCACACACCACTATTAAATCTTGTGTGAAGACACAGGGCAGTCGGACTGGTTACATGTGATGAGTAATATTTTGACCAACACCAAAATGGACACATGAACTTTGTCACATTTCGATGCTACCGATTATCATGTTGATAAAGTAGATAGACAACTGCTCTTTTTTCTGAATTCCCCATTAAAGGCACATTACAGACAAAGATTTGTGTTGGAATTGTTCTAAAACTTGACCCACATGGTTCTTCAGTTTTACAGCAAATGTTGGTTCCAAAGACCATTTTCATTGTTGATTAATTCATAGACTATAAATAGGGCTGTTTGTACTTGTTTGGTACACGAAATGTGAGCAAATGATGTAAAATGTCAAATTTCTCATACAGCAAGAGGACATCCTCAGATATCTTGTTAGGTCAAGAAAAGTTACAATATTCACTTTATCATGGAGCGGTAAGAAAACAAACAAATATTCATGTCTATGGTTGTTTTTACTTAATAAATCCTCACACTGCCAGATTATGAAAACATTTGCAGCCAACATGTGAATCTTGACTCATCAGTATCTTTATTGGCCATTAATCGTGGTCTGAATTAGACCTAAACAAAAAAAAGGTTGACCCATAACTGAGACCTACAGTACCGTACCGTACGCTCTAAATGCTTACTTAAAGGTGCAGCCTACAATGTTGGCAAACAGGCTACTAGCTGAGTTTCTAGCGGTCTGTTCTACATCTTTGAACAGGCCCAACCAGTCCACATGGATTACAACCTCTGAGGTGCACGAGAAAACATTCAGTGTTACTACGGAGACAACATCAGTAGCTCATCCAACCACAGGACGACTGAGGTAAGATTCCTCCAACAACAGGGAAGAAAAAAAAACAGTAGCTTGACCTCTGTGAGGCTGTGAGATGTGTTGACTGGCAGGTCGCCTGTTTAATCATTTTTATGAACGACTGGCTACTAGCTAGTTTGCCAACATCGTAGACTGCACCTTTAAATTTACATGGTTAAAACACTTTTTTGACCCAGTTATGAACCTATGAGTCTCATGTTTGGGTGATTGGGTATAAAATGCACAGATGCCTGTACAGTTAAATCTGCAGGGATCTGGAGACGGTCTCATCCTCTGTTGGCCAAAAATACACCGACCTACTGTAGAGCCTGGCACGTCCCGTTTCAACACTTGTGACTGAACAAGGCAAGTCACGCAGATGGCACCGACTGCTCAGGAAAAACTAGGGCGAGGGCGACTGATGAGCAACTCGCCAACTGCACCACAGCGGAGAAATGAGTGACACTGGATGGTCCCACTTACCATGTCATTGCCAAAAACTGTAGGATGCAGAAGATGATAGCCAGACCGTTTTTATGCCACTGAGAAAAAAGAAAAAAACAAAAGTTTTTCCAACAACTAAAAACAATACTGCGTCTGTATACAATTATTTACTTACCCAGAATGCTGCACAAAATGTTAAGGCAAGGCAGAGCTGGCAGAAGAAGAAAGAAAGGGTCATCTTCTCGAATGCTTAATTTAAAAAACAGGAAACATGCAGAGCGTCGAGCTCAAAATGTGTCGTCACGATAAATTCCTTTATCCTCTAAATCCTCTAAGTCCATGTGGTGAAGCACCAGATCTTTAAGTCTGACCGCTGTGTCCAGAGTCAAACTTCAGTTAAAAACACAATGCTACGTCATTTTAAGAGGGACTTGGAGAACACAGGACACTTTCTGATGGACAGTAAAATAATAAGTATTGTACTTACCAGCATAACAATTGTTGCTATGAGTCTCGTTGGTTCAAACATGCGCTTCAGCTGTTTTAGAGGGCCCATTAAGAAGCATGTGCTGCGGGAAAAAAGAGGAAATTCATACTTATTTTCAACACTGAATACTCCCAGTTTGTCATGTTGAAAATAAAAACTACACCAATCTAAATATGATGATCAATTATAAAGCACATTCTCACTGCTTTTTATTTCTTTTAATTAATATGTCCTATTGCCTTCATTTTTTTCTCATTTTATCTTTAAAGCCTCTGTTGTGCGTTTTGTCTCTTTGTTTTAATTTGATCTTAAATATACCAGAACTTTCTCTTGCTTTTGTGCGGTCGTAATGTTTTGAAATTTGTGTAATTACACATGTCCTCAGTTTCCCGCTTTTACTTTGTAAAGTGTTAAAGTTGCCGCATACACTACAAGTCAAAAGTTTTGGACACACCGTCCTCTTCAGTCGTTTCTCTTGTTACCGGTGTCAAGGAGGTCATGTTTTTAATGAAATTTTCAGGATGGGTCATAAAATGGCACAAGGAACAATGAGTTAGATTCAGAGTGATTTGGATCAACGTCTGGATCCAAAAAAGTTTTTAAAAGGATTCTTCACCATTGTGCGATAGGAACAAATTCACCATTTGTCCTTGTAACAACACAAATAACCAGAAAATTGTGCCAAAAAACACAGGATAACACCATAATGGATTCTATCAAACCACCAAGTTCGATCCAGATATGGACAGTATTCTGGATGTACTGACCCAGAATGAGGAAAAATAGCTACTGTAGAAGTAGTAAAGAAATAGATTTGACATATCCTCAACATTTACAGAGCTAGATACTGTACAAATTCATATTATGGCAAGAAGAGAAAGTTCATCATTACTTTAAGAAATGAAGGTCAGTGAATCTGAAAAAAACTCAACTTCTGAATGTGTCCAAGTACGTCGTGAAAACCAAACACTGATGAAAGTGGTTCATGAGGAAAGCAAAACCAAGAGCTACCTCCGTCGCAAAGGACGAGTTTTACAGCATCAACGATGGCGTTTGGATGTTTGACACTTTATAGTTCACAACGTGACTCCATGTTCTGTCACAGTTCACATGTCTTTAGTGTTACAATGTTGGAAACCATAAAAAAATAACGGAAAAACACTGCAGGAGAAGGTGTTTAAACTTTTGACTGGTAGTGTGAACAGTCATAATAGTGACTTTTTCAAATTTAATTAATAAATACAGCTAAATACATTTAGTAATAATAAATACAGATACTGTGTTTAAATGCTTATGTAACCGACACAGACAGAGATAGTAACTGTTTACTGGCGAGCAAACAGAATTGTGCAGCTGCCATAATCAGATTAACACTACATGTCTCAATTATTGGGCAGTTAATATTTCAGGACCTGCACCGTGATGACACATTCAGATCCTCCTACATGATACACGCGTGACGTCAGTAAATCTAACGAGACAAAGGCTTCCCCGACCGACGAGGCTGGCGGCTCCAGCCCGAGCGGAGCTGAGTGGGTTGGGGGGGGGGGGGGGTCTGTGGAGCGTCACATCTGTTAGATGAGACAGAGTAGTCGGTGCTGACGCAGGCTCCGGCGGCTGGTCTGCCGAGAGGCTCGATGCTTTTTAAAATCGCTCAGTGTCACAGCAGAGACTAATGTCCACGCACATGCTGTTACTGTTGATTAAAGCTGCAGGAGGCAGAAAAAAAAAAATTTAAAAAAAAATTCAAAAATCAGGGACAGAAGACACTCGCCCACATTTTGAATCGCACGGCTTCTTTCCAAATGAAAAGAAAAAGAATCACCTGATGCTTTCACAGTTATAGAAAAGTGAAGCCAAAGGATGAGACGATGCATAATGTATGTCATATCTGTGGCAGTACAGAGCTCATTCATGTCATCTTCTTGAAATCTGAATCAATATTTAAAAACCCAAACCAACTATGATGATTAAAATATGCTGGAAATGTGCCAAGTGACACAAAATACCATCACATCACATCCTGAAACTTTAATGTGAGAGAAATCAATCAGTACATGGGCTGGTCATGAGGAGCCGACGTCTACTGTTCAACTCGATTAAAAACTTTACCTGTAATAGTTACAACCTCTTTACACCTTCATATCCAGCAAATAACACTGTCAGACAAATATCACTTGTGTTAATCATGCATCAATTTTTATCATCTAATGTGTAAAGAACATGCATTTGAAAATTAAAGTTCCTGTTTTATTCAAAGCATGACTTTCTTCACTTAAGCCCCAGCCTCTTTTTTTGGGATTTTGCTTTGTATTTGGTGTGTAAATATGACTTACATGTACTTGTAGTAGAATTTCTCCTGTTTAATTTGGTGCACTGCAGTATGACTATATTAAGTGATTAATGCAGTTTGCGCTTTTTGTTGCATAAAAAAACAGTCTCCTCACTGTTACTTTAGTTAAACAGCCTTAACTATGACTAGACAAGGTGACCCACTTCCTTAAACCTTCTGGACATACGACACCGCCCGATCTGAAAACAGACCCCTCGTCCAAGCGTCACTGTCTGTCAATCACTGTATGTAGACCATACACAGTATAGATTACAGTGCTGTGAAAAAGTATTCGCCCCGTCCTGATTCCTTATTTTTTTCCATATACAGTATAAATGTTCTAGATCAATAAACAGAGTAAATGCAAAATGTAGCTTCTAAGTAATGGCTGCATTTAGAGGTAGACTGATACGGTTTTTTTCAGGGCCCATATCGATTATTAGTAGGCCGATAACTGGAGCCAAAATTCATTTGCAGTAAAAGTGAAAATATTGGCATCAAAATTTTTGATAATACAAACTTCAACACTTCACACTTAACTTTGTTTAAATGCCTTTAAGCAAATGTTTATTAAACAGCTTTTCAGATTCTCAACATGTTATGGTTTTTTTCTTATCTTACACAATCGACATTTTTGTTTTAAATTCTAACAAAAAGTGCACAGAGCTCCCAGACTCAGCAGCAGGTCTTATAAAGTTAAATGAAAACTTAAATAGCTCTGGAAAGTTTTCCACTGTAAAGCTTAATTTATTGCAGCGTTTGGGAAGCCTGTACTGTAGTTATTATGTAAATGTTATATTTTAAACAGCAGGTGATACGGGGAACCTGTCATTCAAAAGTAGGCTGCTACATTGCAAACAATGTTACTACAGCTGGGAAAAAAAAAAAAAAAAAAAAAGTACAATAGCGAAGGGAGAAACTATGCATCCTCGAGCACCATGCAGGTCATGTAGCCTTTATGATGCAGTTACATTATGGCTTAAGTCTTCAACAGCAATATCCTGCTCCTCTACAAGCAAGACAGCTTCAGGACACACCAACTACCGTATTTTCCACACTATAAGGTTGTGTTCTGCATCCACTAGATGGAGCTGCGCTACAACAGAAGCTACAGTAGTGGCTGGGGTTGCGTTACGCATCCACTAGATGGTAAACGCGTAAAACAGTCTGATACCGTGACTGTAAATCAAATGTTAGTGCAAGCACAATATAATAACACTTGAAATGGTGCAAAGCAATAACAATAACTCAACGTTGTTCAAACGTTAATGTCCATATTCACACATTATACCAGCCTTGTTCAGTTGTAAACACACAAAAACACGTAAAGCTAACTATCAGTTCATTACTCACCCAGGAATCCCTTGAATTATTCTCCAGTGTCCGAATTGAACAGTTGAGCGAATACGGCGTCCAACGCGCCCGGCTCCGTCTCCGTCTCGTCAAAGTCGCCATTAGAGTCAGTGTCGCTGCCGTTTTCTGGCAGTTCAGTGACAACCCCTGCCTTCCTGAAAGCTCGGACCACGGTTGAGACCGATATCAGCCCAGGCATTTACAATCCACTGGCAGAGGCGCATGTCGCTCGGCGCCGTCTCCCCGTGTGTTCGAACTGCTGCTGGCTCTTAACACAGACAGAGGCTGCTAACGGCTGTTAGCTGTGTCGACACGCCCGGGCAGCGCTGTGTTGAGCTGGCGTGCTGTGGAGCCGACGGCGGCCTCGGGCTCCACAGCAAGGACTGAGGCCTGGGAGGAGTGGCCACGAAGCTGCCCGGGCCGGGAGGAGCGGCCATGGTCGGGTCCAGGCTGCTGACATACGCGGCTAACGGCTAACAACATAGCAGGTTCCGGAGTGGAGTTAGCTTACGATGTCAGAGGCTAGCACACACATGACCACGCCGTCGGGTTCTGCATTAAGAAGTTGAGCTGATTCATAGATGCCGATGTTGAGGCAGTCTTGTTTCACAGCCAGCTAGTGCTAGCTAGCCACTAGCTTTGCTAGCACTAGCGGCTAGGGCTCTGACTTCCGGGTCACTCTCTTCGACACCCGGAAGTGACGCATACGTGACCCGCTAGCTTCCCTAGCGTTAGCCAGCATGTGCTGCTAGCAGGCAGCTAAGAGCTATAGGGACCGTAGCTGCTGGCTGTTAACACAGACAGCTGTTAGCCGTGCTGAGAGCCACTACGGGATGCTAGCGGGCTGGCATCCCGGTCCTTTCCACCACCACAGAGGAACGATGAAGAAAAATACAGAGACCATCAGGAAAACCGACGCAGTGACGACAGTAAGCGCGTCTCTTGCAATGAGCCATTTTGGGGTCTTTACACACAAATGGTGCGGGACTTGACTGGAATTACTCGTTATCGTTCTTACAGCTGTTACTTCTGTGACGCCCCTGACTACAGTAGCCACGATTAACCAATATTCTCCATATACAAGGCGCACCGGATTATAAGGCGCACTGTCATCTTTGGACAAAATTGAAGGTGTTTATCTACGCCTTATAATGCGGAAATTACGCTATGTGTCATTTTCTGCTGCTCAGGATCTCAATCAACAGAAAAAGGTATCTATACACTTCTGCTATCAAGGATTATTTCCATATCAATATCATCAGCAACCTTCTGCGAGCGAGCGGACCTGCCGCTTATATTTACACAACGTTACTGGGCTCACAGTAATGTAGTTGGTAGTTGTGAGTGTAGACAGGGATGTTTATTACAATTTGGGGAGCGTTTGCTGCCTTAACTTACCTTCAAAACATATCTGCCCTCCAGAGCTTCCACCTGGTAAAACTTTCCCTGCTCAGAGCCATGTGTGAGCTCTGTCCGTGCACAGCTGTCACTGCTGACCGCTACCCGTGTTGTGGCTCTGAATGTAACCAATCAGACGGTGCTGTGGGTGGGACAATGCTAGAGAGTGTAGTGACTGTAGACAGAGACGTGCAGCTGCATCAGAGCCAAAATATCCCAATTTTAAATTGATCTCTTATCAGCCAATGCTGATACGAGTCAAAATAACCTAATATCTGTGCCGATAATCATCACAAACCATAATCAGTCTAGCCCTAGTTTCATGTATTAAGGGATAAATGTCATCCAAACCTATCTGGTCCTATGTTAGAAAGTATTTACCCCTAAACCTAATAACTAGTTGTGCCACCCTTGACAACTGTTTCACGTCGCTGGTCCACTGTTTGCAGAATCGCCTTAATTCAGCCACACTGGTGAGTTTTCTAGCATAAGCAGCCTGGTTGTCATGCCACAACATCTGAAACGCATACAAGTCCAGAATCTGACAAGGCCAGTGTAGAAGTTTCATTATTTCAGATCATTGTCCTGCTGCACAACTTAAGTGTCTTTGAGCTCAACGTCATGGGATCATATTCTTCATATTAAAATTCACTTGATCTAAAAAAGTGCGACAAATGTGCAAAAATAAGATATAAAGGAGGGTGCAAATACTTTTTCACAGCACTGCACATAAACCATGTTATAAGCTTCAGAAGGCTGCTGAGATGTAACAGGCAGAAACAAGACAATGATACATTTTTAAATATGCCAAGATCATCATATCATTTGCTGTGTTCATCACTAAAAATAAAAGTACACAATTCAGCCACAAACTAGGTCAGAAAAATGTCACTGTTTAAAAAGAGCCTCACCTGGAAAGAGCCGCAATATTCCCAAAAGTGTAGAAGACGGCAAAAAGCTTCAGTCCGTGGGGAAGAAACAGCAGCGCTGTGCCCTGTCGAAAGATTTACTAAATGTCAAATCTGAACAATAACGCACTTAAAAAAGAGAAAAGTGAAGGTAGAGAAATGGCTTAATGAGTGCAAGACTTTATGTGGACTGAAGACATAACTTCAGTTTTTAGAATCTTTGGAGAAACCCAGTATTTGTGAGGTTTACTTAGAACAAACTGGCGCCCCCTGGTGCCAAAACACAACAGCTGTGATTAAGAACCACTGAACTGATGGAACTGACAAATCTAAAGTGTAGCACAAACATTTGCTCCTTTATGTGCATTTCTTTTCAAATAAATGTACTTCTTAGAGTAGCTGTTTTGCAGAATACTTTATTTTTACTCAGTTGCAATTGTGATGAAAAATGCTGCCCCTCAGTGAGTAAGAGTAGAAAAAGGTTGAAAGTTTACAAAACAATCTAAATAAAGAAACTAAAAAAGTAAATCAGTATGAATACACAAACAGAATGAGCAACAATGTACAAAAAATGATCACAAAAATGAATGAAATAAAAAAATTAAAGCAAAAAAAAAATCAAGTACATTAATGAAAACATGTATGTAAGGAAGTGAACAAAAATTCCACAAAAGAAAAAAATATGCAAATAATCAAGCATGTTTACAAAAATAAGCAAAATAAGCAAGAAAAAGAAAAAAAATGTGGCAAAAGAGTAAATGTGATCAAAATTAGTAAAAAACAACAAATCAGGTCAAAAAAAAGAACAAAAAACTAAACAAAATAAGTAGAAATGCTGTAAAATAAAATCAAGTAAACCCTAACAAAAATAAAATACAGATATTGAAAAAAAACCCCCGAAATAAGCAAAAAAAATAAATAAATAATTTGTATTAACGCAATATATTCGATAGTAATAAATTTTGATGAGACAAGATCGCTTTTGCTCAAGTACTTATTTATACGAGTACTTTTGTTTCTATGCGAGTCACTATAATCATAAAGTACCACTACTTTTACTCGAGTACTCTTATTTGGGGCAGAATGGTGACACTTCAGGGACGTGAGCTGCACACCCGGAATGTTTTTTCTTTTTTATTCTAATTGTGAATAAACTGACATTTTAATGGAGCTTATACTTATCCAAGCACTGGGAGGTGGATCATCACTCAACCAAACCAAACCCAAAGATGAAATAGTTCAGCATTTTAGTTTAGCACCATCTGAAGCTGCTTCGTCACTGTGTTAACGGCTGCTGCTTCCTGTGCGACATCCTAAGGCCTGCGCTATGTTAAGTAGTTTGCCAGAAAAAAAGATTGTTGTAATAAAGCTCATCAAATGCAATGTACCAGAGACGCATCATACAATATCCTCGTTTTCGTCACCGTAATAAGGCAGAGTCGCAGCCCTGAAGAGATTCAGAGCAGCGGTTAGATGAATTCATCCACACACCGCTGTGGAGAGCATTAAAAACCACCGCGTGACATTTCTCAGATCTACTGTTTACAGTTGGTCCGTCTGCAGTAGGTTTTTGTTGAAGATTTTGGATGTTTATCATCTGTTCCAGTTTGCAAAATTTTCCCCTGCAAATGCTAAAGTCCGCTAAAAATGATGTGAATTTATACATTATGAAGTGAGCATAATGTATAAATGGTGTTGTGGCCATTTCTAAATGCAGCAGAATGTGTCACATTGGCTGGGAAGCTTACAGTGCAAATTGTGACATGTACTGTGCAAAAGTTTTATGCACCTCGAGCACCTTGGTTTTGTCGTCTTAGCTGATTATAATAACCATATACACATGCATTTCCCAATCTCACACACACACACACACACACACAAAACAATGGGTCAGCATCAACTGTTCCTTTACTTTCCACTTAAAATGTCTTAAATTATTTGGGACACACTGTACAATGAGATTTAGTGACTTAAACCAGGTTTCATTCGGCACATGTCAATGTCAGGAATGGACTTCACACCAAATGTGATTTTTTTTTTTTTTTTAAAACATCTGTTGTCAATGCGCACATTTTCTGTAATTATTTTCAATCCCACAAAAACAACAGTCCAAAAAGGTGATGTTTGCAAGTTCTATCCCAATGACAATTTAGTATAAAGTTTATTAGCTTTGTGCAAGACTATAATCATAAACTAGACGTCCAGAAAAGAACAGCCACCCCAAGGGGTCTACAACTTTTGTAGAGCACTGAATATATGGGTAAGAGGGTCAAGGTTCAAGACAATGTTATAAACAAGATGTATGTATGTATGTAACATTATGTACTTTGTCAACATGTGCTGCACATATTAACAGTTTAAAAAGTATGAGGATTAGAATGCAGCCTGAAATTTCACCCCATGCAACAAAACCATTGTAACTAAATGTTTTCATCAAGCATGACAGGTATCAGTCACATAATCTGTAAGAGCAAGAAGAACAGGTCGTTCTGTTGACGATGCAGGCAGTGAGTCACAATGACGCCTTGAAATGTTTACACAGTTTACTTAAGAGAAAGACAACTCGCACACGTGGCAGCAGATTATGGCCAATGTTATGGCTAGTGCAGGGATCCCTTCAGAGTTTTTGCATTGCCAATATAAAAAAAAATAAAGATGCGTCAGTATTTTAGGTGCGGAGACACTCACAAGGATTGAGAACAGGATGCCTCCAGCAAAGCATATGACGAACCATTTCACCCTGGTGCTGTAGCTGAGAGTGGTGGCATCAAGGACCTGAGGAGAACAATGGGAGGATGTTACAACACGAACCCGATGACCCACGGAGGGGTCTTCATGCTGGCGAGAGGCACACATCCAGCTGTGCTACGAGCACGTCACTCACACACACACACACACACACACACACACACACACACACACACACACACAAAGACAAGCGTTTGCTTGGTCCAAAGTCACTGAGAAGATACAGAACTACTCTGGACAGAAGACAAATACAAATATACAAAAATAAAAAGCATAAGTTTGACTTGATTACACAGTTACAATACGTTACACCAAAATGTAACAAAAATATCTTACCTCATTTCCTCCTGTTCGTGACCGCGTGTAAAAAGTATCAGTGCACACAGATGTAATTTCACACGATAAAAACAATATATCTTAAAACACACGACTGATGGGGAAGATGGATAAGAAACGCCGCAGCGCGTACAGCAACAACCGACGTATACTGGCCAATTAGTCATAAAATAACAGAAAATATCATTAACCCTCCTGTTATGTTCATTTGTCAGGAACAGCAATGATGTTCCTGGGTCAATTTGACCCGGTGCATGTTTAATTATCCAAAAGATATCTGAAACAAAAAAAAAAAAAAATCCCAACAAGCATTGTTAATATTTCATTATTAACTATTCTATCAATATTTAGTGCAATGCTGTTCCTCACCTCACAGGTAATGGTTCAATTAGGATAATTCACTCATTTTTCAAAAAAAAAAGTTCACCTTTTTTTAATCGTTTCACCACTTTTACTTTTGAAAGACCAACATATAAAACAATAGTTTTACATGACATTGAAATTTTGTTTTACATACTGTACATGCACCGTTTGCGAACCAGAAATCAAAACAAAAAGCAAAAGCAATATGAACAAGGTGTGTGTGTCCATCCATCTACACAGCACGCAAGTGACACACCACACTGTGCTTTCTGCAAATTAATTTTGCACGTCATGCTCGTCTTGACATCAGATGGCCTGCAGACCTGCTCAGCTCAAAAAGCTGACGCTGTCGGTCAGACGAGTCACTGCCATCCTCGTGGGCCCTGGCACTGACTTTATTAGGTTTTCTGCCACATATTTGGGGATGAAGACCACTGCATTTCACCATTTTAGAAGGTATAGGAATATCAATTCCCTCATCTGGTTCAAAACCAGAATCATTAGAATCAGAATTTAGCTCTTCATCTTCAGACACATCCTCCTCCAGAGATGACTCATGGTTTTGTTTCTGCCTGACACAGTGTAATGTCGGTAGGACTCCCTGCAGAGAATCCTTTGTACGTTTGGCTGAGTTTTCCCCGTAAACGGTCCCGGTCAAAGGTCATGACACCTGCACCTGTGTGTGTTTGGGCTGAAATATGTCTCACAGTTGCAAAGAAAGGAATAGTCTGACATTTCCGACAGCCTTTCACCTCCAGTTTGACTGCTGGGTCAACCTGACCCGGACAGTGTCTATGATAAACATGGTTGCAAATATGTGAGATGAACCGTTTTCATTTTATACATGTTAATTACACCAATTAAGGCAAGCAGAAATTTCATACTGAAAAAAAAACCCTTCAAACTTTAAAACGGGTCGATTTGACCCGTAGCATAAACAGGAGGGTTAAGTATGTTTAAGTCAAAGACAGGCCACAAAACTGTTTAATAGCATGTTATTAGACTGTTAGCATTAGCATTAGCACCGTCTGCTGTCAGACAGTTTCACTACCTGTGCAGTCAGACCCAGCTCTTCATTTTCCTCTCGGCCGTTTAGGACACGACGAAGCTTGTCCATCGTCCAAAACCAACCCGCTCACGGCTGTTTGCGCTGTAGTTTAAATATACTTTCTATTATGGTCCGACTGCTAAAACCTACAAGTTTTCCTGCCAGTAGTAGTTTGTTTTTTTTAGTTTTAAGCTTCCGGAATGACGCGGTCTGACTGTACTGACTCGGAGTCAGTTTACGTCGCAGTGCGTGGGTCTTTATCGTTTCAGTAACAGATCCCAGATCAGTGATCAGTCAGGCGGCGCCACTAATGGCACCTCCTTTGATTTGGTGACGCCTTGAGGGCTGTCGGAATTTAAAGGTTTCTGTGAACAACTGCGCAATTTTTTTTTTTTTGGGAAGAAAATAACGACGAAGTATGGACTTGATGTTAATGACATTTAGTGTGAACATAGATGAAGATTTCAGTGAGAAAGGTGGGTTACTAGTAAAGTGATCAGTGCAAAGTTAGATAAAAATCACCGTGTCGTCTCCAAAATACTCCGCTTTACCCAATAATGGCACTTTTGTTCATCAAATTATTTTTTTTTTTATTTAATTTAATTTTTTAATTTTTTAAATTGTTTTATTATGTTGTAAATGTCGACGACAGTGTTAAAAGTTAAAGTTAATACAAGTTTCATCTGTATTCTTCTACACATCTTACATTTAGAGCAAAAAAATACAATATTGTGACATATGGATTAATTTACTTTACAGTAAAAAAGTTCTGTTTATTCTGAAAATTTGCTGTAGTTTTGTTGCTTATTTCGCTATTTTTTTCTTCATTTTGTCACTTATTTTGTTGACTCGATTTCTTTAAATCATTTTTTGTTCATTTCCTTCTTGAGTCTGCGCATTTTCTTGATAACTTTGTTCATTTATTCACTAGAAACAGAAAATGAAGTTGTTTGATGCCTAATGCTGAAAATTTTGTGCAGTTATGTGGTTTTGTCGCCACCTCGTGGTCATTTTAGTCAAGTGAACTTTATAAGACATTTAAAAACAACAAATGTTGAACCAAAGTGCTGTACAACCTTAAAATAAATAAAATATAAGTAATTAAAAAAGTGAATTGAAAGTGGAATCAGCAACAATAAAAACAAAAAACACTAAAAGACAAGCAAAAACCCACAGAAAAATGCCATGGCTCAATCTGGTTTAAACACGAGAATAAAAATAAGTCTAAACAAGTTTTAAAAAAGTGTCCACTGTTGGTGAGGTCCTAATGTGGAGGGGAACACTGTTCCACAGTTTGGGGACAATGAGAAGGCTTGGACCTTGAGACGACAAGAAGCATCCGATCAGCAGATCTTAGCCATCTGGAAGCAACAAACTCAGTCTCATCTTTGTTTAGATTCAGGAAGTTGTGGGCCACCCGGGACTTTACGTTCTCTAAGCAGTCCAGCAGAGATTTGAGGTGATTGGGCAGGGATGTAGCTTTTTGAATCATCTGCATAATACTGATAAGAGATGCCATATTAAACAAAAAAACAGAACCTAAAAAGGGAGCATGTAGTTGGAAAAAAGAATTGGACCCAGGATAGACCCCTGGGGAACCCCACAGGTGAAGGGGGCTGATGGAGGAAAACTCACCAATGTTAACAGAAAAACTTCTGTTAGGTTTAAATCTTTTCTTATCTTTCAGTTTAAACCTTTGTCCCAGCACGTCCAAAGCTTCAATTAACACCTTCTGTAGAATAGTTGAACATGATATAATGAAGATTTTTGATAAGCCACAGAAGTTCACCAAATCTGTCCCACAGCGAAAGGGTTGCTTTAAAAGAGCTGATGAATGACAAATTGTGATTAAACCCGCTGACAAAGGTGAAGGGATTTGCATCCAGGATACTGATAAATACAAACAAGAAATTCAGGTGCAGTTACTGTATCTAATGCTGAATCTTACACAAAGATCAACTATGACCCTACCATGTTTTTTCAAAAAAAAAAAAACAACTGCTCTCCTATCTTGAAGAAGCAAAAATAAAACATTCGATTTCAAACTCTGAATTTGATTTTCTGAATTGTAACCACACATTACCTAAATGGCACAAGTCACCAACTAACCCTCCAGGACGTCCCATCGTGGCACAGACCGACTGCATCCGAATTTGTAGATTTCTTTATTAAGCCTTATGTTCAGACTCTCCCGGCGTACATCAGGGACTCGACTGACTTCATAGAGAAACGTTCAACATTGATGAATTTATCTGCGGATGCGTTATTGTTGACTCTTGACATCACTAGTCTATACACCAACATACCGCATGAAGGGTCTGGCAGCACCTACATTTTACTTACAAGACCACAGTGATGCTTGAATTCCTCCCAATCAGTGCATTTTTAGATCTACTGCAGCTGAATTTGTAATGAAATAACCATTTCATGTTTGACAAGCAGTTTTATCTACAGGTTTGTGGCATGAGCGTAGGTACAATCTGCACCACTTTACAGAAAGGAAACTGATGACAACACTGTACTGCAAGCCACTAGTTTCCACCCCAGTCAGTTGAAAAAAAAAGTCTATTTGTCAGTTCCAGCGATTAAGAAGAATATGCCATTTAACGAACTTTAACGAACAGGCCACTGACGTGACACAAAGGTTTGTCAAACGTGGATAAAATCCTAAATCATGGCTCACCAGTGCTTATGAATAGGCTTTAAGTAAGAGCCGTGATGACTTACTCAAAAAAAAAAAAATTTCAGTGATGTGTATCACTCAGTATGAAATACATTCAAAAACCATACTGTAGCGCGGCTGGTTTTAAAGCTTAGTTAAACTAAACTGAATATCAGGTGTCACTTTAAGTTTCCATATCAGTTGAAAAAATTATTAAGAAACACTCAATTTACCCTGGTAGCTCATTAAGTCACACTACAAAAACACATAGGAAAAACTCATAACACATTAAATTTCATGTTAATTTCTATTTTCATAAACATCACCATTCAAGAATGAACACAAAAATGCATTCAGACTTAAATCTCAATAGCAGAACAGTGCAACTTCAATTAAACTGTCAAATGTACAACACAATAATCTGTAGTCCATAAATCAATTAAAAGTCGATTGAGTACATGAAATGCCAGTAAAGTAGAAGTGTGTGTGTGGGTGTGTGTGGGGGGGGGGGGGGTTGTCATCAATTGGCCTTTTAAATGTAGGTGTAGAAATGTTCTTCGGTGAGAAGTGGGGTTTTGTGGTTTTAGGGGAAACCGGAACAGAGCAGGACAAAGAAAAGAAGCCGGGAGCGAAGAGGTCACTGATCTCTGACCTTTAGTTTGCGGTTCCTCACAGATGAGAATCACTGGATCCGAGCAGGTTCTTTTCCACTGTGGTTTTTCTCTGTAGTTTTCAGGAATCAGCGTCCATTTCATTTTTTTCTTCTCTTTAAGACCATTTACTTTGTTTAAGCCAAGACGCTCTTCTTCCTCAGCTCACACTTTTTTCATTTTGTCCATGTAAACTTGTTCAATCTTCAGCCCTTTGTCTGCTCCTCTCTCCTCACTCCTTGCTCCTCACTCCTCGCTCCTCACTCCTCACTCCTCACTCCTCACTCCTCACTCCTCTCTCCTCACTCCTCACTCCTCCTTTCATCCTTCAGGTGTGTAGCTCCGCCCCCTTCTCTGCTCCACTCTGCCACAATCCCACAATTTCACAAGTCTGACTCCCATGATGCACCTGTGCCCCTTGTACCTGTACGTACTGCCAGCCTGTGAACTCTACCGCCACCTAATGGAGCATTCTCAAAAAACATACATCCATATAAATGGCTCTGACACACATGCATGTACAGTCAAAATGATACTTTCGTGGGATCAATAAAGTATCAATCAATATACTGTATTGGTATTATAAATGTAAGAAAAAACACAAGTAAACACAAAAAAGCACAAAGTAAAAACCAAAAAAAAAAATTGTGCTTACTTGTGTTTTCTTACATTCATTTTTTAAATTTGCTTTTTCACATTGAACCATGTAGGTTTGGATGTTTTTCCCCTTAAAAATAAAAACCTTAATTTAAAAACTGCATTTTGATTGGTTGATTGATTGATTGATCCTTTTGCAGGATCAATAAAGTATCAATCAATATACTTTATTGATATTATAAATGTAAGAAAAAAACACAAGTAAACACAAAAAAACACAATTTTTTTTTTGGTTTTTACTTTGTGTCAACAAAATGCTTGGATGAAAATAAATTTACACCAGAATATTTGGCCTAGTTATAAAGAAACAAAACTGACCATTTTCATGATGTCAAAATTTTATTTGCACAAACCGACATTTCTGAACATCCTACCCATTTTAAAAGATTTATAATAAATTTCACTTGCATACTGTTCTTGAAATGTATCAACTTAAAACCTGTGAAGAGGCTGTGAAAGTGGGATTTCTGTGTCATTCGGTCATGCACACATTCTTTATGACTCCCGTAATCTAAATGCTGTGATACTTATCACTTTAACTGCCTGTTTAATGTGACTTAACATGATTTAACATGAACAAAATAAGCAACCATATTGGAAAACAACAATTACATAATATATAAATTGAACAAAATCAATAAGATGTAATATGTAATGAGAAAAATGAACTTCAAATATGCAGCAAAATGAACAAAAATGAACTAAACAAGCAATAATATGAACCAAACTGAACGTGAAAGAAACAAAATAAGCATAAACTGAACAAAAACCAAAGAATATGAATTAAAAATAAGCAAAAATGAACTTCAAATATGCCGCAAATGAACAGAAATGGGCAAAATAAGCAATAAAATGCACAAAATTAAACACGAAATAACAAAATAAACCCTCAATAAATACACAAGAAACAGGCAGCTAAAGGGTTAAAAGCTACTTTGTCAATAAAGTGTTTAAAAAACAATTTCAGTGACAGTTATTTAAGAAAAAAGAACTTAACATGACTTAATATGAACAAAATAAGCAACCATATTGGAAAACAACAATTACATAATATATAAATTGAACAAAATCAATAAGATGTAATATGTAATGAGAAAAATGAACTTCAAATATGCAGCAAAATGAACAAAAATGAACTAAACAAGCAATAATATGAACCAAACTGAACGTGAAAGAAACAAAATAAGCATAAACTGAACAAAAACCAAAGAATATGAATTAAAAATAAGCAAAAATGAACTTCAAATATGCCGCAAATGAACAGAAATGGGCAAATTAAGCAATAAAATCCACAAAATTAAACAAGAAATAACAAAATAAACCCTCAATGAACACACAAGAAACCGGCAGCTAAAGGGTTAAAAGCTACTTTGTCAATAAAGTGTTTAAAAAACAATTTCAATGACGGTTATTTAAGAAAAAAGAACTTATATACACTGTGCACTGTTGCTATTGCCATGGTTGCAATGGTTGCTATGGAAGCAGCTATCTGCCATCTTTGATCAAAGATGGCTATTGCCATGGCTTATAACAGGCTTATAACAGTTCCTTTCATGTCAGATCAGAGCAGATATCAGAGGCCATAGATTGGATTCGAGGGATTGTACCGCTTAACTTTGGAACTTGGAGAAAATTTTTCCACAATCGTTTAACACGCAACCCAAAAAGGTGAGGCCTTAGACCTTAAACAGCATGATGCTGAGGCCGGAACATGCAGGCACCTCTGAATTAAGGGACAGTGTTGGAAAAAACATGGGTTGTAAGCCAGTGGATAGCCACCTCATATCCAGGCTTTCAGAGCTCAACGAATGGCCAGCAAAATTATCAAAACTCATAAACCAAGTGGACCAAGAGATCACTGCTACACTGGAGGTCAGAGAGAGCGCTGAGGGCTTCCACCAGGAGAGAAAGTATTACATTAATCTGCTGAACCGGTGCAATGCTAGCTACTACCACACGGAGCTGTGGAAGGAAAATGAGCTCACCAATAACAACATATCGCTGCTGCAGGGATACATAGCCAGTCTCAACAACAAGTTGAGTTCGTTAAAGAATTTACGGGCTCGACTGTATTTTGAGCACACGGATAAAGATAACGCCAGGAGGCTGACCACCCAGTGCCTCAATGTTGAGGACTACACGTCTTTCAGCCACAAAAGCATCATTCCCACCTACGAGCACTGGCTCCACCAGTACACAGAGCTGAAGAGGGCAGCTGAGAAGATGATTAAAGACTCCTGCAACCTGAGGTGCAAACTGCACTTCAACATCGGACGAATGAAGACTATCCAGGAGACCCAGCGCACCAGCACTGATGTGGCTCTGGGGAACAAGTTCAACGAGCTGAAAAATATTGAGAAAATGCTCATTCAGGACAAGAACACGTTTGAGACGACCATCGCTGATTTGTCAAACAAAATGCAAAATCTGACGATGCAAATCAACAAATGTAGCTCATTGCAGCAACAGGCCTGCGATCGCCTGAAAATTCTCAGTAAGACAACCAAGATTGAACAGTGTAGTTTCTTCAAATCTCTTAATCAGACCTACAGGGACCTGACAGTCATGATAAGAGCTCTTAAAGGAGAACTAAAAGAAGACGAGGAAAAAATGGTGCACCTGCAGCACCACCTGAACAGCACGGAGGGGGAACTGCACAGAATCCCCTTTGACTTGAATTTGATATGTAGGTGCTATGACCTTTATCAGAGTTTTGTGCCTGTGCATAACACTCCGGCCGTGGTCACCGAACCTCGGCAATGACACCGATGATGGACGAGCTCGGCCGTCACATCGTGGCTCTTGTCAACGAGCCCAGGACCCAAAAAAAGACTATTATTTATAAGAATCAGGTAGGCTATGATAGTGAGTGACACGGATTTTGATGAAACTTGGCTAAAGTCAAGTACCTACCACCAAATGAACATCCACCGATGTTTTTGACAGAAATCTGTCAAGTGACCTCTTCAACTGATGGTTTTGGATAGTCCATTACACTGTCTATTGCTAGACATAAAAAACCACTAGGGGCTGGGGGGGGGGGGTGCAGGCCACCAGGACATGCCAAATTTGGTGAAATGGATAATTTTTACTAACTTTGGTGCCCCCTGGTGGACAAGACATTGAGTCAAGAAGCATTCAACAAAGATTGACATTTATATTAACTATTAAATCAGTTTTCAAGTTGGGGACCCGGGTCTATGATAATGATCTGAGTCCCCAAGTTGAAAACAGTTTTACTAGTTAATATAAATGTCAACCTTTGTAAAGTCAAAGATTTCATGTTTTTTGACTCTGCACTGCCCACCAGGGGGCACCAAAGTTAGTCAAAATTTACCATTTCACCAAATTTGGCACCCCCTGGTGGCCTACACGTATCACTACCAGTGATTTCTTTTATGTCCACAACGTAAAGCACTGTCCAAAACCATAAAAAGAAACTTGGAGCTTGGAGCATGCAACGCATTAACTACAAAATGTAGAAATTTTGAAAAAATGTGTGACTTACAGCATATTCAGCACGTAACATTCCCCAACCTGAAATGTGTCACAAATCGAAGAACTCGATTAATACAGTACATAATACAGAGAATCATCTCGGGGAGATGTTTGCACATCAAACAACAGCTGTTTGAAAAATCAACTTTGGCCAAATTTGAAATTTTGGTGTTTTCTGATGTATGAAAACTGCCTGATTCTTATAAAGACTCTTAACTTTTACTTCCACCTCCCAGATAATCTCGTTTCACTTAACCTGACGTTCAGTTAAGATCATACAATCAGATCGTGTGCTCTGTGTTCAAGACTTGTCGGAACTCCGACAGAGTGCAGGGGTCGCCGTCACTTTCACCCCAATCGGTTGAAGCAGATAAAGTAAATCATATAAATATAGACAGTATATAAAACAGCTGTTATGGCTGCAAAGGGTGGACCAACATCATATGAAACCCTACGGATTAAGAATGGGATGTCACTTAAGTTCGTATGTGAGTCAAGGCCCGTGAATGAATACGTTTAACAATATAGTACATATTGATAAACCTATATATACAATATTGTTAATATATGCTATATTAACTATACTATGTAAACATAATGTCTATATATATGTATGTATATATATATGTATATAAATATACATACATATATGTATGTATATTTATATATACAGTGGACCCTTGGACAACGACCGCTTCTGACAACAAAAAATTCGGATACCGATGAAAAAAACTGCAAAAAAATTGAACGTGATAATGACGAATTATCCGGACAACAACGCCCGGGTCACGTCTGCGTCACTTCCAGGTGACGACAAGAATGACCCAGAAGTCAGCACGCTAGCCGCTAGCATTAGTCATGCACGCTAGCCGCTAGTGCTAGGGAAGCTAGCGGATCACGTATGCATCACTTCCAGGTCTTGAAGAGAATGACCCGGAAATCAGAGCGCTAGCGGCTAGCGAAATTAGCGCTAGTTCTAAAAATGATTTAGAATGTATTCGGACATTGGATAACAACTGATCCGGATACCGTCGGTATCCGATGCACCACTGTATATATATGTATAGTGTATTTACTCACCTGCCTTTACTCGTATATGAACTTAAGTGACATCTCATTCTTAATCCATAGGGTTTCATATGATATTGGTCCACCCTTTGCAGCCATAACAGCTCCAACTCTTCTGGGACGGCAATGGGAATTATCGACCATTCTTCCAGAAGCACATTAGTGAGGTCAAGCACTGATGTTGGACGAGAAGGCCTGGCTCTCAGTCTATGCTCTAAATCATCTCAAAAGTGATCTATCGGGTTGAGGTCAGGACTCTGCAGGCCAGTCAAGTTCGTCAAAATCTCATCCATGTCTTCATGGATCTTGCTTTGTGCACTGGTTCACAGACATGTTGGAACAAGACCCTTCCTGTTTGGGGCCATCCCCAAATTGTTTACGCAAAGTTGGGAGCATGGAATTGTCCAAAATCTTTTGGTATGCTGAAGCATTCAGAGTTCCTTTTGCTAGAACTAAGGGTTCCTGAAAAACAACCCTGCACCATAATCTCCCCCTCCACCAACCTTTACACTTGGCACAGTGCAGTCAGACAAGTACCATTTTCCTGGCAACCGCCAAACCCAGACCTGCCAGATGGAGAAGTGTGATTCGTCATTCCAGAGAACACATCTCCACTGCTCGAGAGTCCAGTGGCGGCTTGCTCTCACCACTGCATCTGACAACTTGCATTGCACTTGGTGATGTCTGGTTTGGATGCAGCTGCTCGCCCATGGAAACCCATTCCATGAAGCTCTCTACACACTGTTCTTGAGCTAATCTGAAGGACACATGAAGTTTGGAGGTCTGTAATGATTGACTCTGCAGAAAGTTGGTCGACACCCCTGCATCCACTGAGCCACCTCTGTCATTTTACGTGGTCTACCACTTTGTGGCAGAGTTTCTGTCCTTCCCAATCGGACATGGATGAGGGAGTTTGGTATGGATGAACTTAACTGGCCGGCACAGAGTCCTTTGGGATGAATTAGAGTGCAGCCTGAGAGCCAGGCCTTGTTGTCCAACATCAGTCCGTCACCTCCAAAATGCGCTTCTGGAAGAATGGTCAAAAACTCCCATAAACACACTCCTAAACGTTGTGCAAAGCCTTCGCAGAAGAGTTGAAGCTGTTAAAGCTGCAAAGGGTGGACCAACATCATATTAAACCCCATGGATTAAAAATGGGATGTCATTTAAGGTCATATGCGAGAACTTAAGCGACATCCCATTCGTAATCCATAGGGTTTAATATGACATTGATCCACCCTTTGCAGCTATAACAGCTTCACGTGTTTATATCTCAGGCGTACTTTGGCCCGTCTACTGAAAATGTTACATGATGGACTGCACAGCTGCCTTGAACACCTGTTTATGTTAACAATGAGCCTGTTGCCATGATGACGTAGTGTGTGGTGGTGACCAAAAAATTGCTGGGGGCAAGGGCCTACTGGAATGGTCATGATGCTTCTTTTTTCCCCAGTAACTGCAGCCTTTTTGACTGCCTGAACATGCACAAAAAGTCATGAAAATTTCACACATTCTTCTATCATGTGCATTTGCCGAAATTGAGGGCAAGGTGCTCAGGCGCCCAGGCCTTGATCTCTAGTGCCCCCTTTTTGAGCATCATGGCCGGCGACTTTCACTGATCAGTATGAAACTCGGCGCACATATGTATCACACTGAGATCTATCCAGAACTCAGTGGGCATGATGTCGTCAGACCTACATGAAGACGGCCATTTTGGGCCATTTCCTCACCTGGTATTTCCTCCTAAAAACAGTTTACTCCATCAACTTCAAATTTGGTCAAAGCACAGTTAATAAGATGATTAAAAGGTATCAAAAGCTTGATGAAATGTCAGACTATACATTCAGGACGGGGACTGAAATTTTGATGCCTCACTATAAAACAGGAAGTTGTTATGACTCAGCTATTTCTCATCCAAACTATCAAACTTCACATGCTGAATGACAGTTCTGCCCTGAACACATGGAAATTTCAATATTGAATGTGAGTCATTGTGCCACCTACTGGCAAAGTTTTACGTGTGAACAAACTGCAACTACAGATTTTGCTTGCTGAACATAAAATTTGGCAAATCCATAGTAAACAAGTTGAAGATCAAAATTTATCAAAAGATTAACAAAATGTTACACTATATGCTCAGGATGGGGCTGCAAAGTTGGACATCCCACCATAAACCATCAAATTGTAATAACTCAACAGTTTTTCATCCAGCCAGCACCAATTTTCATATGGACAATAAGGGTGCCACCCTGAACAGAACCATCCATCCATCCATCCATCTTCTACCGCTTATCCGTGGGGTCGGGTCGCGGGGGCAGCAGCTTGAGCAGGGAGT
>JAQQAE010001093.1:0-27392 GCA_029823295.1 Pseudamia nigra
CCCCCCACCCCCACACCCTGCTCTCTCTGAGTTCACTGTCAGTCATGTTGTAGCCTTTTAAATGTCATCCACTTACTGCAGAGAGCAGTCGCCCCACTTGACAGTTTTATTGGGAGATGTTGTGATGACGGTGATGAGAGCAAGGGAGAACGAGACAGACAGAGAAAGAAAGAGAGAGAGAGAGAGCTGCAGGACTGGTGGGAGGCATCATCGAGTCAAATCAAATTAGAGTAATCAGAGTGATGTGATTAATAGGAGTGCCATTGTGGGGTAATCATGCACAGCGATCATCACTGCGGTGGACTTCAAATTAGCGTGCCCTGCAGTGAGGCTTTGATCTGGCAAGCATCAAATAAAGCTGGGCGTCAGGTTGTCACTTACTTAAAGCACACCTTCGCCTTGACGTCTGTTCGCCACTCTAAAAATAGGGACCGAAGACAAAATGTGACAAAAGGTAGAGATACAGTCAACAAATGATCATGACTACTCTGCATGGCACCTACTAAAGAGAACCACGCAGGAAGATCTGCATTTCAATTTCTTAAGAAGTTAAAATCCCAAGAACGGAGTTAAGAGACAAAGATTCGCCGATGAAGATGAAGACATCAAAGCAACTATAGCCCTTTGTGACTTTTTTCAGATGTATGTCTATCAAGTGTGGTTGGATTTATAATGTGCAGAAATCAAGGAGTTATTTAGCCTGTCTTTTTCTCTATAATGGTCCTGCCTTTTTGCAAAACATCTGTTTGAGATTTGGGGGGTTTATGTCCTTTTGGAGCCCCTGTTATTGTAGTTGGCAACACCTATAAATAACATAATATAGTTACAAGATGAAGAATATGATAGAATGATCAAACATGGTGCTAGAACCATAGGATGGCCGGAAACACATATCCTAATACATAAAGCAAAACTGAAGATGAAGAAATCAGATGTTTTAATAGAATAGGTAACCAAAGAAGCCTGTGCTCACATGCTAGACCAAAAACATATATAACAAAGAAAGAAACTGAGACATTTAGAAGCTTTCGTGATGCATGTCAGAGAGTTTGGGAAGGCACAAGTGTTATGGAGACTGTTCTGAAGCACAAAGCTTGCCTCTTCCCCTACTACAGGAATACTGACATTTTCATTAAAAGGTCACCAATCTTTTCATGTATTCACTTCAGCTTTTAATGTGAGCAGAAAAGGAACAGAAAGAAAAGAAGGGAAGAGAGAGTGAGAGGAAGAGGGAGACAGGCAGGATTTAGACATGGACAGAGGTGAGGCAGGACTCTGAGAGATACAAGATCAAAAAGAAAAAAAAATACCAAAGCGATCATTTCTCACACCAAGGTCAGAGCTATGAGGTACATATCCCCAGCTCTTATCTCATACAGATACAGAGCTTTGACTGATAACATGAAGAATGAGAGGAATATTTGACTGGATATAGTGCATGTTGAAGTGTCCTTGCACAATGTCAGTGTTTACGCTGAACTTTGTTTTAAAAAATGTCTGAATTGTTGGCACCAAAGTCCAGAACATTTATTACAAACAAGTTAATTAAAGTAATTCTGACTGTTTGAATGTGAGCCAGAAGCATATTTTCTCTATGTGTGTTTTGTTTACTTCACAATTGTTTAGATTGCTCTTCATTAAAGGACAGGCTCATACAAATAATTTAATGGTAAGCCAATGAACCATCAGCGTGTGCATTTAAACTGGCATTTATATGTAAAATAATTCAGCATTAGTATGTGAGAATATCCATTACTGAGATAATACTTTGAAATGAATGCCAAAATAAAAGGAGCCCTTTTAGTTCTCTAATTTACTATGTCGACTGCATGAAGTTAAAAGATGCCCCCATTTAGCTGTTTAAATGAGGATGTAGAAATTTTTCCTCTGAAAATGGATTAAAATAATTTGGCGAGAATAATCATTTAAATAGCAATAAGGACCCAGAGTGTATCTATTGAGCATAAAATAATTTCAAGTATAAATTAAAAAGCTTATTACTGCCTTTCGTTTCCTTGAGGGAATCATCTGCACTCCTTTTTTCTCAGTCCCCCTGGTAAATGGAGTAATTTCCTTTAGAGGCTGGTGGAATAGGCACCATGCGGCCGCGTGTTCAGCAGGGAAAGTACATGAAAGTCTCCTGTTTTACACAGTGGATCTCATTCTCCATGCTGTCCATATTTCTGTCTGTCTGTCTTGAGACTAGTGCTAAAGCTCCTTAGTCTAACAGTGTTAGAAGAGTAAAAGAGACCTCATAACTACAGCTCAACACGATTTTCAAGAATAAATCCAAGTCTAATCTTTTATGCTTTACCTGTCAGAAATCTTTCACTCTGTGCACCCCTACATTCCTCTACACATTGTCAATATGTCAGAGAATTGCTGAGATAGGTTAACTTCAACACCTGTCAGCTGATATACAAAGCAAAATGAAGTTGTGCAATAGACTGGCCTGGGAATGTTTCAGTGCTGGAATGCTGTGTTCGACGGGGCCCTTGCTCTTGCTATGTGACGTCAGTGTGGTGGCATGGCAGAAAGCTGAGGGCCCGTTTGGCCCTGACAGCTGCGTTTGCCCACAGTAATGCACCCTGCTGGCCGGGGCCAAGGCCTCTCTCCTGCTGTCAGCACACCGATCGGCTTTCATGGATCATCTCTTATCTGCCGAATCTGTCATTGCAGAGGAGGGCTCCTTTTCAGGGGCTTTAAACCGTGCTGCCATGGTTCACAGGCTCCAATCCCCCCTTATGGACACTTTGCACTCTCTCTGCATTTTCTAGTCTGTTCCAGCCCATGCCCTTCTCTCTTACTTTCTTTATCACTTCACCTTGCTCTCAAATACATGCCCTCTCTTAGAACCATACCCGTTCTGTCATTTCAGTTTTGTCTCGGCACTACGTTTATCAAAAGCTGACCTGAGAGGAAGGATATAGAAGCTGGGGCAGTTTGGAAATGGTCACAGTGTTGTGGCAAAAGAGTGGGGGTTGTGGGAGGGAAGAAGCTTTTGTTTGTTTGGACAGATGCACAGGCCCATTTCTGAACTTCTGTCAGTGATCAAAGCAGCTGATGATGTAGAACAGATTCATGGGCCATGTCTTATCAGCCCTTGCTCCGGCCCTCATCCATCATTCTGAGCCCTCGTCCATCTCATTCCGATGACGGCACCCTAAACAAGGTGCATTAATCACTGCCACTCCCCTCTTTGGCCAGGTGGCTGCATGCCCTCCAGACAGCTACACCAGGCTTGGGAGGGTATAATGCCCCCCCCCCTCCCCTTCAGGGCACGTTGATCATTGGATCTGTTCCTTTTCTAACACCAGGCACATGCTCTTTCAACAGGTCTGCAGAGCTCTTCCTGGAATTTAGTTACTTGAAAGGCAGGTGTTTCAAGTGGTGGAGAATCGTAAGCTTATGCAAACTCCAAAATATACACACCAAGACATATATATACATACATGTACATATGTATGTTCAGCAAATTGCATGTACCATAAGGTTAAGACACCCTGTGGCCTTTAGGTGTTGACATCTTTCAATATATACATATGTCCTCTAACTGTGGTTAACTTCAGTCACCAGCATCCCCCATTATTGATTTCAAATGGAAAGTGAGTCATTGTGCTTGTAGAGAATGAAGGGAAAATGGCTTAAGTGGTTCGTTCATGTCAGCAGGTTAAGCTAAGTGTTTTGCACAGGCTTTTACAGCTAGAGATAGTGCCTTTGTGCATGAAGCGACTCAAAACAAATGCCAAGAGTGACACCAAAGGGTAATGGCTATACACGAAATAAGGCAAAGTATTTCTAAGGAAAGGCTTACTTGTCATGCCAGGCTTTATTCTCCTTCAAAACTTTTAAAGGTGAGTCAGACTTTGTTTTGTTGTTATTAGTAGTTTGTATTATCAGTTAGTTCAGTCACAAAGTACATTTATTTGACAATGATTAATTTCAATGATTTGTTATGGAAACAGTGACTGCTATAATGTTAGTATGTCACATAATCTCAGAGAGGTAGACCAATGTGCACATACGGTATCAGTCATTTAAAGACTGAACCACAATATAGACAATACAATGCATACAAAGTCAATTTAAAAGTACTGGGGGGGCTCTCATTCAAAACCACGACCAAAGATGTGATGATTGGTAAATTACAGTAGGATCGAGGGAAAAAATGGTGCCAATGAAAGCCAAAATTTTGCATGTATTAAAAAAAACATAGTAATAGTATGATGTGACCATTTGAACATTGTTTCATAGGTTCCTCGGTGGTTTGTTGTAATACAGGTCAGCAGCAGTGACCTCTGCAAATGACCATTATATTGCTGGCTGTGCTGAGTTCCGAGGGTGGTTATAGCTGTCTGGAAATAAGGTCAGGAGGTCAAGTACCAAAGCATAGTGTCATGGAACACAAAGTGAAATGATGGAGCATGTGCTTGAGAAGCACAGCGGATGCAGAGAACAAGACAAAACTTTAAACCTTCACACAAAGTCAAAGTCATTTCTTAGGTAAATTCTTAAGGAAACAGATGTTGACGGACAGACAACAAGTTCATCCCAAGGTGAGGAGACATAAACACTTGAGGGAGCCATCTCTTTGACGGTCGGACAGAAAGACATTTAGACAAGGCTATGTAGTAATGAAATCGAAACACCCAAGCAAACTCAACATTACTCTCATATTCTCCAATATATGTCTGTATAGTTGCATAACCTTGCTGTTGTCCTTGGCCTCTGAACTGTTAATAAGCCTATTTGTTAAAATGACACTGGCAGGCAGCATAAGCTTGGTCCCCTATCCCTCAGAGTGGAAGTCAGTTATCCCTGCTCTCAGCTCATCTTGCAGAGGTGAGGGGATATCAGTCTGACTTCTGTGACAGCTCTACTTTAGCATATTCATGACGAGTAGAGTCTCATTTCACAGGTGTATTAAAATACCTCTAACCCCTTTCTCATAGGGAGTCTCTTCTCACACTGCAATGGTGAGACGCCATGCATGAAAATCGATGGAGAAAATATGTAGAAATATAAGCATGCATCAGAGGCCGGGTCAAGAACCTAATTTCACAGTGACACCAGGGGTAATTTGGCTCTAGAAATGTTTGTCAATTCACCATTCATTTGAGCATGCATGGCATGCGAGGCCACCAATGTGAATGCAAGGTGGCCAACCTGAACGCCTGTATTTATGGTGCACTTTTGTGAATACATTACGCCTGTCACAATGAAATAAGTGACATACTTACATGCTGCGAGGAGTAAGTCCAAAGGGGTGAGCGCTGGGCGAGGGAGAGATAAGGAGAGGTAATTAGTACATTCATCTTTTTTATGATATCATTTTTCAGACATATATGATCACAATGTAAATTAGAAATAAGGAGGGACCTGCAGAAAATGGAATTCATTTGGAGCGGGTCAATCGCCCTACAATAGTGGTGCTGGGAGGCCAGGTGTAATTTACAGTGGCGCTTGGCCCTCTCTCTCTTGCCATACACCTGGCAGTGCCTGATACCCTGCTGCTCCCTGCAGCTGCTGGGCCTCCTCTCCCACAGATAACACTCTCATCTCTAAATGAGATTCATTTACAACACAGGAAAAGGAGGAAAGGAAAAAGAAAAGAGAGCAGAGAGGACATGCTTTCCATTTTTTGCTAAATCTTTGTCTGTCTCTCTTGTGATTCAAGACTAAATACTTACTGTAATGGCATTCTATGGATTATTGATTTTTGATTTAGTTGTTCTGCTCAGCAGATGCACCCCCCATTTTAGCAGAACCATTACCTCCGTAACGATTAGAAACAAAAAGTTAATTATGTAATTATAAAGCCAATAACAGCCTGCACTGGTTTACCCTGCTTTAGTCGGTTTAAACATTATCTCTTGTGTGCACATCATAACAGGCGGAATGTGAGGAGAGGAGATTAACGCCTTGGAAAGCAGATGCGGAATTTAATTCTCCAGTCCATGGCTGCCTGGGAAACCATTAAGTAATCACAACATTCTCCCTCGATTAAATTCACGGCTGCCACTTTGCACACAAAGGAAAGGGGGAAGAAGAGGTGCCTGCAAAGCTCTGCCATTTTTATTGACTGTAACGTCAGTCCCTGCCTGCAGGCACAGATGAATAAAACTGTTAAATAGGGTACTTCAATCTGTCAGAAAATGAAAAGTTTGAGTGGGCAAAATAAAATCTGAGTAAAATAAAAGGGAGGGGGTATGTTGCGATATGTTAGGCCTGATAAAGCTCACTCGGAGTGAGTGGAATAAATGGGGGAGCAAAAAGATGCACTTGATATTTTCCCATTATTTTCAGCCATTTTACTTTACCTCAAATGATTTTTGTCCCCAGCAGCTACAGATAAGGTTGATGAGAAAGGAAGTGGCTGAATTGGACTTGGTTTAAATGGATTAAATGCACATACAGATGCACACACACAGGTCAACTTTGTGCTGGCACATATACGTACATAGATGCAGTTGAGACACATGTATTGACATCCTGGAATGCATACAGTAAGTGTGACTAATTACTTATGGATGGGTATGTGACAAATTAATATGGCCTTGAAATGATATTTATTTAATGTTATGCAGTGAAGCTCTTTGGAACAGCCCTAGAGGGATAGAGGTCAAAGGGGCGGTCTCCTTCTATAAACGAGCACTTAAGGGCAAAGAGAGGCCCCTGCTCTGATTAATTGGGTAATTCATTAGTTTGGTTAAGTCGTTTAGTGAGATGGTTGAGACGAGGGCCTATAACCTAAGGGCTCTGTAGAGCACTAGCTACAGACAAGGAGGAAAACTGTAGCTAATGCAAGATAACAACATCAAATGAACTGTGAACACATTCACATCTACACAGCCAGCGTGTCTAGGCTTCCAGTAAAAGGTCCAACAAACAGAGGCAATACCTCTGCAAATCTACACACAAATGCCCTTTTGCAATATAATGGTTTAAACATGCGCATTACAGTAAAGCAAATCATGATGGGTGTGTTTCCGGAGGTCATATTGACAAGCATTAATCCTAAATGATAGGTATGTGTTATTGACTGTGTTGTTGAATGGTGAGCTTGTATGTTAAAGGGGAGTTCTTTATGCTGTATTTAGATAAGCTTTACTTCAAAGTGCCTGCCATCATCCATCAAGCTCTTTGGGTTATCAGGGACTCTAACTTTGGTCCAAGCGTCCGCCTGCTGAGCAGTGTGTGTGCATGTGTTGTGTGTAAATATGACACTGTTTTTTCATGGCTATATTTATACTTGCTTCTTTAAAAGTACTTCCTTGAATATCTGCAAACCCCACTCAGAAATCTGACACACATTTACTTTGTGGTGCATGCACACACATAGGCATACAGGGAATCGCATGCCTAGTTTCCTTTCAGACCCATACAGGGCCCAGTGTGAATGCCAGCCTGTTGCTACACTCCTCTCCACTCCTGTCCATCAGTTTCTTCCCAGGGGCCCCTAGTCATACCCCAGGGCCCTGGGGCCTATGCTTCCCTAGTCCCTCTTCACTCAGCGCAAATGCCAGGATCAGGTTTGGGGAAGGCAGCAGTTTTTTGTATACAGTGGACAGCTGGTACATTCCAGATAACAGCTGAATTTAAAGTGAGTACAAAGGCAGCAAGCATGCTTTCTCTTTGTCTTTCCTTGCCTATTGATGAGCTCCTCAATCAGGCCCAAATGGTTTGTTTCTACAAGCATCCACACAATATCCGAACAGCACTGAAAGAATATCAGGGAGTGTGTTTGGTTCCCTTTTAAACCTCTTATGCCTTTTCAAGGCATCTGTGTAACAGCTGACACAGTGTGGAACAACTGAGATGATGGATGAAGTCTTTGATGGGCACAACACAATGGAAAAAAATTAACAGTAACGCTGAATCTGAATGGAATACTGGCTGAGCCTTTTTTGTAACAGAAACAGTGTCTACAGCAATAACAAGTTTGTATCTATAAATGGCTGAAATAAATCATGTTTGTTTGTGTGTTTCATGCTTTCTGTCAGCTAACATTTTGACAAGAAGGAATCACTTCCTGATGTAATTCTGTAGCGTTGAAATCAACTTTCACCAGCATCAGTGTGTTTTTCAACTTTATAAAGCTGTATGATGAGCATAACAGACATTCTCTGTCTTTCAGCAGCTCCTAAATTTTTCTAGGACCCCTGCAGCTTGGTTCAAACATCCCCTACCTGACCCACACCTCTGCTGGTGTTTCCTGACACAGTTGGTCCCACCGCTCCATGTCACAGAAATCTGTAAGGAATCCAGGTTGACATTTCCTGACCCTTGCTAAGCTAAATGCACTGCAAATATAAAGTGGGCTTATGTTTGCACTGTACATGTTGTGTACATTTTGGTGTAAAAAATAAAAGTGAGTTAAATGTGTGATTATCAAGGGCAATAACTGATGAACTCTAGGAAGATGGCAACCAGTCACACCAGCATACAACACCAAAACGGGCCAATGGTAAATAGTATAGAATTGCATAAATTAGGATGCCAACTGATACAACAGTATACATATACAAATATTATGAACTATTGTTACTAATGCGGAAATTAGTTATGTATTATTGTAGTACCATACCCAGTATGTCTATACACACATGCACACTCACCATGCACAATGCACACACACGAAGCATGTGGCATCAAGAATTCACTCTCTGAAAAACTGAATCCCTCCTTTAGTCCCTTTTGAGCCAGGTCAAAACCCCACCCACAAACCCCAGCAGAAAGGATGGGAAAACTAATGACTACAATAGAGTGTTTGCATTTTTCTTGAACTCTGAAAAACACAAAGAACAAGGCCTGTGACAAGCTCCATTATTTGGTTGCTCTGCCAGTAAGGAGACAGCTCCTGCTGGAGAGATGAAAGTGGGGGGTGTGGGATGGGGAGGACAGGAGAATGGAGAGTGTGAGGGAGTAGGTGGGGGGTTATGTATGTGGGGTGTCAAGAGGGCCACGGAGATGGCAGGTGATGAGGACGGTCCCGCCCTCACTGCCATAACCCATGTCGCATGGAGCTACCGGCCCATCAGCACAAAGACAAATTATCGCAGAGGGAATTTCACGGACAGGAAGAATCTGTCACCTAGTGGAACCCTCCCTCCTAGGGACTTCACACAGCCATTATGAGCTTCTTTAAGGAAGGAAAATTCACTGGGAGGCCAGTGTTCAACACCCACAGTGCCAAGATGGATGGGAAGGAGGAGGTGTGGGTCATAAGTTATAGGGGAGTTGTTTGGCTTTTAGGATTTTATACTGTTTGAGGCTAACCACAGACACACATCACTCCTCTATTTTCACCAGCACATCTTATAAATTTCAGGATGTTGCTGAGCACCCATGAGGGAGATATTAATAATACAGTTAATGTCACCAACTTTTAACTATTGTAAAGTTTGTTTATTGAACAGTAATTTCCACATTCATGTGTCTTTTATCACTTTTACTGTAGCACTAAAATAGATTCCAATTATTTGCGGTAGAAGATTGGTAAGATCTGCTCCAAAAAGGCTTATAGTAAAATGAGTAGTGTTCAAGTATAGCATAAGATTGTATTCTCATTACTGGTGTCACTAGCCTGCAGCCCTCCACACCTAGAACTATTCACAGCACTTGGAAAAACCGTGCTCTAATAAATACCGTAATACTCACAATACGGTATTGTGTGTACTTGGAGAGCCGGAATTTAAAATTAAAGCTGTGTTTTTCATCAGTAGCTCCCTGTGAAAGTTAACCGCGTGTTGAATGTGCACATCATGGATCAACTTAGAATTAAGCCTCAAGATACACAAGCAACAGTTGCTGGGAAATGCAGGCAAACACAGGATGTCAGATATTGTAAAGAAATGCTGTTCAAAATATGGAGGGCTACTCATTGTGATAAATACTTTATTTGTTTGGGATATTAAAAGGCTTACTCTGGAGATTGTGTTTTCTCCCCAAATGGATATTTCAGACAATACTGAACACACATGAGAACAAGAGGACTTTTAACTCCAGAAATAACTCCCACCTCTGTAGCCGAAATATGCATCATTACTAAAGTCAGGAAGAAAACTTTGAACACACTGCATGTTTAAGAATAGTTCAGCAAAAAAAAAAGTTGAGGTTAAAAAGGGAGAATTTAATTAAAGATTTTTTTGCGCCAACCAATAAATTGAACATACAGGCGAAAAACTAATTTGGTCTTTAAGGTTTCATCATTTCATAGTTGACAAAAAGTTTAATTAACACAACAGCTTGTACTTAAAGTTAATCTATTCATTATTAGATGTTGGCCATCATGTATATTTGTTGCATCGATGGAAAAATTCTATTCTCCACCAAGAGATGTCCCTCCTTCCTCACTGTGTCTGTATCATTCATGAGAGCACAACATGTGTAATCATGCTCAATATTTTATAACAGGTTGAATTACAACAACTTATTCACATCGAGAGTGTATGCATGTATCCAAACAACTCAACCAATAATAGGAACAATAGGGCTTTAAGTTGTTCGTGGAAAGAAGCCACATCTATTGTGTTCAAAGATATCATTCCAATTGAACCATTATGACATTGCCTTTTAAATTTGTCTTCGCCAACACAAAAGACCAGTGGCCCTTTAACAAATGTGAAGGGGATTATTCTTTCCCTTCAACTTCGAACCCCACAGCCTTTCTCCTGTCTTTCACACAGGGGCATGAACTTGGATGGGTCCTGTTTTCCCCCCTGCTGAACGCCACATTTTAAACACACAGTTACAATTGACTGGCTTAACCCACTCCCTGGCCCCCCTGTGTAGAGAAATGCTATGGACTCGACAACCCCTACCATGCTAGTAACCAGCAGAGGTGCATGCTAACTGGATCATGTTCTGTGAGAAAAAAGACAAGTGTCCCTAACTTTTCTCATGTCACTTTCTCTCACAGCCCCCAATGTTGATGGGTATAGGCCTCACTTAAAAGAGACTCCTTTGAACTGAATTCATGGTCCATTTGCATAAGCAGATTTGGGTGAGGAGAATGGAGGGGTATTGCGGCTGGTCATTAATATGCCAGCTAATTCAGCACATTGTAAGCCCATTGATGCTTCACTAAAGGGCAGTTATCCCATTGCCATTGTTTAGGCCTGAACCAGCCTCAACAGTTGTTACAAATTACATACTTAATTGATTTAAAATCTGTCATAAACCATGGGGAGATGTGGCCATACTTGATAACATGGAGTTGAGCAATGCACTAATGTCAATGTCTCAAATGAAGAGGCTTCTGAACATCTGGCACCATTATTGTGAGATAAACATGATAGGTGTATGTTTGTCACCCAGCCCTCTTTATTTTACACATTTTTCTACTCCTATTTCAAATAATACTATAATAGTAAGTGTTCATTTCAAACATATTTGTACAGTCATTTGGGCACATTTGTTAAATGATGCCCATCAATTATCTGTAAGGCTTAATATGAGCCAAAATACTTCCCTACGATAACACAGTGGATATGATTACTGTGGGACTGTTTGTGCCATCATGACTCAGCCATGGTAATGCACACTCCACATTTTCACACTCAGCACCAATTAGTGGCTGCAACAAAGCCTGGCCAAAAATAAACATTGCAGTATTGCATACTTGTTACTACAATAAGACATAATCCCTGGGATATGCTGAACAATATTAGCTTTTCAATTACTCCTCAGAGCCATTGAGTGGCAGTCTATTGAAAAAGAGAGCAACGCTTCCACCCCCAAAGCACACACACAGACTTCTTCAACACAGTACTCGAGATGTGAGGCTTTAAACATACCATTGCCACTACAGTGTCTCCTCACTCGTCCTCATCCACTTTTTTTTCTTGTTGTTTATTTTGCCCTTCTCATATATTCATCCCCCACTGTCTAGTCTGGGGCTTAATGCAAACCATACAGGATAGCATGTATGTGTGTGTGTGTGTGTGTGTGTGATGTAGCAGGCTGGCTGGAGAGAAAAAACATATGATGCAATAATGTTTAATAGCAACTGGTGAGGCAGTTATGATCATGAGACTGCTGTTTACATGAATATTTATATTGCGAAGAGATTATGGTGACAGTGGTGATAAAGATGACAGCCATAATGGTGATGAACATGGTTATGGTGGGGGTCGATGAAGAGGAGGAAGTGGTGTGGTGTCTCGTCTTGATGTGCCCCCCCAAGCCACCCCCTTGTGAGGCCCTAACCCGCTCTTCAGTTGCTATTGTCAGGGAGTTCTTCGAAGGGTTTGTATGCTGTGGGGGCCTCTGTGTATTCTTCCCTACTCTCTTCAATCTCCTGCCCCTGATAGGGCCACATCAAAGCTGGAGTTGCTGTGCTTTGTGGGGCCTTGGTCCCTTGACTCTCAACATGTGGTTTTGTGGCTCTGAACATCGGCACCTTTTAACCCATTCTGTCGAGATTAGGCATCGCCTTCAATTGGGCATTAGTGAAACTATAGTAACCAATAAGAAGCTTGTCTCTGAATGGAAACTATGTATCTTGTCGCAGCGGAGCTGTCGGAACATCACGATCCCAAGCAAGTTCCTCTGCAGGATTTTGGCTGCTTGGATGTGGGCCCCTTTCTTTCACGCTGACACCAAGTAAACTCCCTTCACACACTCACAGAGACACATTTTTGTAACCCAGGCACTGTAATGGTAATTTATATTCAAGACAATGTGGAGGGAAAGACTGTTTTCCACAGGGCACAAGTGTTTAATTATCATTTAGTTTAATATTTTTTTCTCCAATAGTGAGTGAGAAAATTGGACCAAAATGAATAACCAACAACAATTTAAGAAAGGGGAGGGGGAAATTGCAGCACACAATGACTAAGGGAGTTGGGTTTGGAAGCCTGGGAAATAAACAGGAACTAATGGAGTGGGTCTCTGTTGCAGTCTTGGCTGGCACAGCACTGGTCCTGCAGAGAGAGGAAGGGCAGGCGGAGGGCCAGGAGGTGTTGTCTGCCCCCAGCTTCATTAAGAGGTGCAAACACAGCTCCACAGTACTCAGGCCTAGGGCTTCATCAGCCAGATCCTGGCCTTAGCCTGAGCTTAACATGAGTTAAAGACTCAAGACATCACACACTCATTAAAGCCAGGCTCCTGGAGCAACTGTCACTGGCTAGCAGCTCTCCAACAACTGCTCGCTCCAGATCCCTGTTGAGGGGAATCTTCACACATCCCTGGGTCAGCTCATTCTGCTCCAGCACCACTCATGAGCTTGGATTAGTGAAGTTACTAAAGTCAAAGTACAGTGTTTACCCACCCAACAAAGCCAGTGCCATCTTTGCTGGATTAACCACAGTTTTGTATTTAGAAGTATTTAGTTGCTTTTAAAATATTGTTTATGATCTTCACAATTTCAGCAGCTCAGTCTGATGGATCAATCTGTGTATATGTGACGTGCAGTGTAGCTGCAGCAAACTGGATGGCGACTCCACAAAGCCATGCTAATGCCATCAAATATACACATCATAGCTCTGACATTTGGCTGGTGCTTTTTGTCTATCCATTTTGTTATAAAGCCCCACTTACAGTGTTCGTGTGATGCTTCTCAGATGATGCAAGTCTCACACTGGCTCAGGCAGGGCAGAAAGAATAGAGCATGAGGCTGGATTGATTTTTGGCTCAGGGTGGACAGTGAGCGAGGGACAGTAGGCCTCCAGACAGAAGCTTGGCTGGACTCTGTGAAGACTGGAGCCTTCTGTGAGGTTGCTTGCCCCACCACATGGAATGCTCCAACAGTGACCCTGCGAAAACTGGCAACTGCCAACCGTCTGCTTCCGTCTGCTTGGCATATTTGGCCATTTAGTGGGTGCTTGTGAAGATCAAATGGGTTAAGATCGCCCCTCTTAGTGAGCGGGGAAAAAAGAACATCAAAAAGGTGTAAATTTCACTTCCCCACTTTTGATTAAGTCAAGCATGAAAAGAAATGTAATACTCTCAAGTGGCAAGGGTTTACACTATTGATGCTGTTACTTCTGCTTCAGGAGGCCCAATCAGCCGACAGGGAGCTGAGTAAACTCGCCCTGAGTTTTAGGGGAGGCCAGATGGAGGGCTTTTGCTGTGCCTGAAAAGACAGCTTAAGAGCTCGCCTCCTCAATCCCACTCAATACTGACTGTGTGAAATCCTGGCCCTGGCTAACCCCCCAACCCACCCGCCTTATCCAAAGCTGGTGGCTACCACCATATGGGCTTGTTTAAAAACTCCCACAGGCTGGTACAAAGCACAACAACACAGTTTTCATATCAAGTACTCTCTCAAAGAGGCCCCCCCCTGACTCCTTCCCTTCCGATTCCAAAGTCTGTCACGGGTTCTGCTCTGATTAATAGTTGGTGTTGGCCGTCTGCTTTGGCAGATCATTTTGTGCAATGATTAATATGAATTTGCCAGCTCGCACCAGATTTCATATGTTACAAAAGGAACTGCTGATTGACTGGTTGCCTTTTCACCTGCAAAACACACTTCCAGCTACCAGACTGATATTTGTAGACTGATCCTCTAGAGTAACATTGCACCTCTTTCCTATGCTTTGTTACGACAACCTCTTACAAAGCAAAAGTGAAGTAGAGCAATGCCCCTCGTAGTATGTGGTGGACAGTGGAATGGAATGGCTTTTGTGAAGACTTAATAGAATCTTTAACCGTTCCAACAATCCACTCCCATGGAGTTGCATTAAGTAGATATTGTAAGGGGACAATGACCTAAATAGCTCAACATCAACCTCATTAGGCATGCAGGCAGGGCCTGGGCCATTTCATGGTGGAAGCTATTGTCAAAGCTCACCCCAGGTAAGCATTAAATTGCAAATGATACCCTGAAAGGCAGGAGGAGAGGGCAGAGAGGGAGAGAGACTGAATATAGCAAACACAGAGAAAATGGTTCTCAGGACAACAGAGAATGAAAAGACGGTTGGAGGGAGAGCTGCTCTGACCGTAAAAAATCCAATACATCACAGCTTTTGGGGAGTAAATTCCACTCGTCTCCTAAGTGTCTTATTTGTAAGCAATGCTGAGCAAAGGCCTGCATAGAGCGCACAGAAAAAAAACAGCGGCTGAGAAAGAGAGAGAGAGACCTAATGACAGACCGATAGCAATTACTTGTGCCCGTCAACGGCTCCTCTCGCTCCCAGCATTCCAAGGGAAAATTAGACGAGTGGGAAAAATAAGGCACGAGAAAAGGATAAAAGGCTTGAAAACAGTTTAGATTGAGTCTGAAAAAGTAGTCTCTGTGGTACATCTGCACTGTCACAAACTTTCCAGCAAAGTCTATTTCTCAGCAAATCAATAGCCACATCCTCTGCACCAAACAATCTTCACTTAATGACCCCCTGGATCAACATGTTAATAAAGAGGTCTCTGAAGAATAGTTTGCAACTGCAAAGTGCCCCTGTGAGTGACATTAAAAGATGCTCAGAATCGGGAGGTGTGCTCCCTGGCAGGTCTGCTTCTGTCGCTTTACCTGGTGAGAAATTGTGCCTTTGCATATTCCTTGTCACTTTTGGCATAAGTGAAAGGACCCCTGAGGACAGTGTTAGTCACCGGTTGCCTTGTGGAGTGGAGTAAATTAAAGCAGGGATTAGGGCAGGCAAAATTGTGGATGACAAGCAAAGCAGTGGCAGCCACATCAGGAGCTCTTTAGGCCCATATGTCTTCATGAAACGCCACATTAGGGGCAACCAATGAGCCCACTGCATAGTGGTTAAGTGTATTTAAACTGAAATAGACAAATGCTCTTCCTGTTTCACCCTGTCATAACAACTCCTTCTAATATGTTTGTAACAGTACACACAGAGTTTCTGGTTTCGTATGATGCATATATACGTATATACCGTTTTACAGAGTTGTAATTCAGTTTTAAGGAATGAATGAATCAGTCAGTCAAATTAGTAACCAAACATTTCCTTTAATTTCTTTAATATTATTTGTATATTTTGCTGCTTTTTTTTAAATGTTGCTAGTGAGCTGTCACATGCTATCCTAAAACCTGGAGTAATCTAAAAAACAGTGAGAAATAGTTTCATACTTGGTCATGTGTCTGATGCCTGAAGAAAATACCCATTTTTGGATTAAAATGAAAAAAAAATGTCTTTGAAACAATTATTCCAAGCCTCTTTTGTACCATATGCAATATGATGCATGATTTAGCTGATAATGTGTTAACGCCAATTTATTAATTTATACCCTATATAATTAATAGGCTTTCTTAATTTTGTTGATTTTTTTCAGTTTTTGTTCATTTTTCTAGTGTTAGTTCAATGTACATGTATTGATTATTTTGTTAATTCTTACTAATTTTGTTTTTTTTTTGTAGATTTGTTTGTTTTTTTTTATTACTTTATTTATTGTTGTAAATGTTGGTTAATTTCCATGATTTTTTGTGAATTTTCATGTGTTATTTCACTCAGTATTTTTATCCATTTTTTATATTTTGTGAATTTTTACATGATCTTTAGTTTGTCTTAATCTTGAAAGAGTTTCAAATGTTTGCATTTTGCTTACCTTTGTTCATTGTCTTAGCGTTGCTCACTTGTGGTCATCTTATGTAGAATATTGTTATGCTTGTTAATTTTATGGATTATTTTGTTCTTTTTTAAATTGTTTGTTTCACTTTTGTCTTAATTTTTGTGCATTACAGTATTTAATTCATTTTTTTCTGCTATTTGATTTTGTTCATTTTGATTTATTTGATTTTATAATGTGTTATTTCCATCAATGGACAAATTCACAGGAGCCAATGGTGAGGAGCTACAGAGCCACATGGGGCCCTGGAGCCACAGGTTGGAGACCCCTGCACTAGGTAATCTGTATTTTCCATAAAGAAATGACCCCCCCAACGCTTTGGAGCCTGGTCCACTATGGATTGTAGCTACATTTGAGACTGACAGGGCTGTTATGTGTAAGTTCCATAGATGTAGAGCAACACTATAGTGGCTCACATTAACAATGTCAGTTTCTCCAGCACATGTTAGTTGTATTAATTAGCAAGCTTCTCGTGTTGTTGCTCAGCGATTGTTCACATTTAAAAAAGGCTCTCCAGTCACTACACTCCTGCAGATAAATATCCTCTTGCAAGGGGATGAAAATATCAAAAACAACTGCGATGGCATATGAAAGAGAATGTGATGATACCAACTAGGCAGGAGGCAATAGCAAGCATGCTGTGAAATCTAGAGGTATACGTGTATATATGTGTGTGTATATCCACCTTGCATTAAAAGTGTTTTAAGAAGTGTATGCAAACATGCACATTGAGCTCAAAGCTCATTTGAACCCTCAGCACTAATACTTGTTTTTTCCGCTTTTGCCACAGTGGTGTGTGTTGTTGATTCACCTGCCTTCCTTTTAACTGTTAAAAAAATAAAAAAACGTATGGAAATGTATGTATATTGGTTTTTTTATTATTTGAAAACTCACAAATGACCTTGTTTACATTCCCCTTAATGATTCTTATTGGACTACATGAAGTCTCTTTCTCATCTTGTATGCAAGCACAGTGTTAAATCTATGAGTGAGCTCAGTGGGAAGCAGCCAGTGGGTGCTCTAATGAAAGTCACTCTGCTGTCCTACAGAGAGGTCAAGCTTTTACACCTGGCCATAACCACATGGGGCCACACTGCATGCGTGGCCTTGGAAATGACTGTCAGATAAGGAGCTGCATAATTTAGATCCAGGGATCACAACAGCAGCAAAGCAAGAGAAAGAGGACAACAGAGAACAGGTATCTTACAGATAAACTTGAACCTTGTTTGTAAATATCTCTGATAGATATGTATGATGATAACTCTGTTGAAACTGTACATTACATATATAAACCCTTGTGGGTTTGCTGTCAATCAAAACATTTGCATGAACTTTGATCATTCATTTTATATACTTAATATTTTCTCAGACAATTGCATATGTCATATATTGTGTAGTAAAAAAATGTTAAATTACTTGTAAGCCACTCTATTTTTTTTTTCATCTCCTTTCTTGTTTCACAGTCATGCTGCATAGTGATTAGTAGTGATATGTAGGCATATGTGTGTATTGCCACTATCACACCAGAGGATGGCAGAGTGGCTGATGAGACTTGGCTCCATGGAGCCTGGCTCCAAACTGTGGCTGCCTCAGATGCAGGGGAGGGCTTAAACAGTGAGCTTTGGGCCCCATTAAGCACTACAAAGCCTTCTTATTTTCTCAACTCCACACCTCCCTTTAAATCATTCTGCACTCTATGAATTGTAAGAAAAAAAGACGAGCCAGATAAATCCAACTCTAAATGGCATCTGGCATCATATTTCAAAGGTATCTCAAAACATACTCACGGGATGTAAGTGACAGTTTGACACTAATTCTGAGAACCAAAGAAATTTAAGTATAATGTATTTATAAATACTTGGAATAAGGAAACACCCACTCATTCAGATGATCTGATCGGGCAACCATGAAGAAGCAATGGGCAGGTATCATGACAATCACAGGTTAGTTTTCTTCAGGATTCATTTAAGTAACTTTACTATAGTATGGACAAAAATGTTTATTCATTACATGAAACCTTCTAACAGGTAAAAGATCTATAAGCTGCTAACTCATGGTTCCAGCAGTGTGCATCCATCCTTGCTGCTGTGTCCAGTTCTCTGGCCCCCACAAGCAGTCTGTTCAGCTAGACTCCATGCAAGGTCTGATCCTCTTGGCAGCCAACGATGCAGCACGCTAATGAAGAGGTAATGAGCCAGCGGATCCCTGCAATCTGCACGGGGGCCACAGTGCAAAAGTTTACGTTCCCAGGACATGGAGAGAGAGCATGCCGAACAAGCTGCAGGATGAAAGCTCGGCCTGAGTCGGCATCATAGATCTACAGCCACAGAGGGGATTACAGACACCTACTTCCAGCTTAGGCTGGAGTTTTTGAAGTTTGGGCATGGGAGGGGAGGGATCCCTTTGGCAGAGTCCTGTTTGATTCTGGTGGGAGTCCGTCTCTAATCCCCCCTTCCCGTTCTCACCTTCTGCCTGATCCACTGCAGCCTCTCATCCCCGTGGTCCAGGATCATTATCCACCTTGGCCAAGGGGGCTCCCCCTCATTAATTTCCCTAAGCAGATTACAGAGTGTGCGTTTGTTGTTGTTGTTTGAGCCATCTGATTTGCCTAAGCCCTTTGTTTTTTCATCTGGTTTACACTTTAATGCCCCCCGATTGAGTTTCAATGACGGGGGGGATCAACCTGACCCACAGGCAATGCAGTAGAGAACTTAAGAGAAGCAAGGCTAGCCCAAGGGGGTGGATAAAGGGAGGAAGCACATCTCACTTCTCTTCACTGCAGATTTAGATGTTCAGAAGGAGGAGACAAGAGTTGATTTAACCTCCACTCATCTCCTCTGAGTGGAGCTAAAGACTAGATGGGAGACTGGATCACATGCATCCTGGTAAACTGATAATCACTACAGGCCCACCGTTAGCTTCTCTAGGCTACAACTGTTGAGGCTGTTGGACCAAAGCAGACCTGCACATCTCCCTTCAGCCAAATATGCCTCTGAAAAATGAGCCCTGAGAGTGATGTGGTCAGTTGGCAGACCACTCAAGCTCCTCTCTGAATTTGGGGCTGTTAGTACAATCCAAATCTGGAGAGAAATTAGTTTGCAATGGCCACTCTGTTGCTTCAGTCATTCCATCTTCTCCATGCGACATCTCATTAGTAAGATGAACGCAGACTGACCTGAGTCCAATAACGCTTGGCAGTCCTGTATGGGCGCCCGTCTGACACACCTCTTGCACATCATTATCAGCTATCAGCCACTGTGAGCTCAACATTACATAATCAATCCAGCTTTTCATGAGCAAAGAAGGAAGAAGGGGACATTTACTGGCACAGAAAACAAGTTATGATTCTGCATAGAAAATTGCCATATCTTTGTTTTGTGAATGAAAGATAACTAGATTTCTCAAAAGACTAACTTGAAAATATCATATCACTGAAAAACATCCACATCTGCCGGTATCACATCCCAGCAAGAGTCAGAATCATAGATGTCTTTCGTTTGTTCAGACAAACTAAATTGAATTCTAGAAACACAGGTCATAGGTACAAATGGACAAGGGTAAAAAGGGCAGGCAAAACACACAACACCCTCCCAACAATCACACAGGTATCCCGGTCGGGCCCCTTCCTTCTAATTGGTTCCTATCTGCAGCAAACAATTCAATAAAATTAATCTGACAAAGCTAAATGTAATTGATTGATAAGGGGCAGAAGGGGCAGCACTAACCTTTCTAGGCTGTATTTGTCTCGGAGCACAGACGGACAGTGCAGATGTCATCTGGCCCATCAACAGACCAGGCTTTATCTGAGGCTGGGATCGTAATGTAGTCCTTTTGGAGTATGGCCAACATCACCCAGAGAGGGAGGGCAGTGAAAAGGTAGAGCTAATGGGACGTCTTGTACACCTCATCTCCATCTAGATCTAACAGGCTGAGCCCTGCCGCTCTTTAAGGTCACAACTGACTCTACATTTGTCCTTTTTTCAAAAAGGATATTCTTCAACACACTGCTGCCAGAATAACCAGGAGATTTAGAATGTTTCATAATGATGAGAATTGTTATCTTTGCTATAAACTAATCTTTTCTCTGTCAGTATTGCTACATTAGTTGCACGAGCAATTAGAGAAGCCGTCAATGGGTGCAATAAGAATACGATGACAGATTTACATTAAATAAACACAGCTTTGTTTACCCTACAATGTCCAGAGTTTAGAGCTGATCTGCACCTGGAAAATATTGTGGCCAGTTTTCTCCTCACCAGCAATCACAGAATGGCTGTCTATGTATATCTTTTCATTGCACAGTCCAAACCATGAGGTGAATCACATAGAAGTTGCCTTTTAAACAGCAACAGAAACTACGTATTTGCTCTTTGTTTAGGCTGAGACATGAAAGACAAAACAACATGGGTATGAACTGTTATTTATGCACGCACAGGCAACGTATTTGTATATCTCTGCCACTGACCCTAATTGACCACCACTGACCACATCCTCACTCTATGTAGTCTCATTTACTGAACCTGGTTTGTCTGTTGCATATGTAATAAGCATCATTGTCTAGAAAGTAGACAAAACATTTTGTAGCTTTTATACACCTCAAAAGAGGTTTGTTAAACATTTTCAGTAACACCAAGGTTGGCATTCATTTGCGATGTAATTACTTAAATTGAGGTTCTCAGTTTCAATCAGTTTTTTCATTCCAGTCCTACTTCAAAGGCAATGTTGGTTAAAAACAATTTAAAAAAAATCACAGAGTACTCCATAACTGGGCTTGAATAGGTCTACAGCATGTATTGTTGTCCCTTTCTTACAGCCACTTGGAAAAAGCTGCAAAAGTGTTCAGAACCAAAAATAAATAAGCAATTCATGTGATTGTGATTTTATTTTGGAGTCAGCTTTAATCCAAAACATTAGTACAAGTTCTCTATTAAAATTGTCCATAGAGAAACAAAGAAAGATTAAAAATTAATAAGCAAAAATGAGACGTTTACTTGATTTGAGAAGATTTCATCTTAAAGTTTAATTAAAAATAAGAATAAATTGCAGTTTAGATAAATAGTTCACTGTGCCTTTAGCTGACAACAAATAATAATAATAATAAATTATTGAAACTGTATCTAAATGGAATTATGAAACTTGGTTTTCAAACTAAAGTATATAAATATGTAGGTTAGAAAATATGTACAAACAAAACAAAATTGCAAGTGATGCTAGAAAATGGTAAATCTGTTTTTACACTTCCCTTGGACAATCAAATCTGTGATTAGATGTTAGTTTTCTAAACTTGAAGGGTGACACTAACCAAACCTTATCCTCCTAACTTTCTCTGCTTTGTGGCTGTCCAACATCTTTCCAGTAGCTCTTTCCACATCTGGAAAAGTCCTGGCCCTGATGAACATCCCGCTGTGCACATTTACTACCCATGACATGCAGGGGATTATCTACCTTACTTTCAGTGGTTGGCTGTAAAGAGCTTCCCATTTCAAACTGGATTAAGTCAACTTCATCCTTTGCACTATCACACAGAGCTTTAGGAACAAGACAAAAGTGTGCAAGTTTGAGAGACACTTTGTAAAAGGAATTTGATGGTCATGGAATTTAATGTGTTGAATGTGTCAGTGTTTTTGTATCCACTTTCTTGAATATTAGTATTTTAATGTCCTGGTCCTCTGGGGGTAGAGAGGTCAGAGTTAATGTTGTGCGGGGTACGGGGCCAAGCTTGTAGATATGTTCTGCTGTCAAGTGACAGTGGGGAGGAGCCATTGGGAGGAGGAGACACAGGGTGTCCCACAACCAAACTGGTTTCGGTGGCATAAGGAAGCTTCAGGCAGTGGCATGGGGTCCCCAACGGCCCCACCCCGCTGATCCTGCAAATTCAGTAAACTTCATGGAAATTTAATAAGTGCTGCTGCTTTGAGTTCACCCACGGAGCCCAGGCCTGATGCTGGGAAGCACATGTGTGATGGTTTACCCACAGACACTCGCTGGCCTGTTTCTAAGGCAGACAGAGGAAAGTCCCTCTTAGTGCTGTGGCTCTCTGAGCCTGAGAAGGGGCTGTGACCCCAGGGACCATGCTGCTTCAGCCAATATAGAGTCTGTATGTCCTGAGGGGGAATAATATGTGGGGCTGGCCCGGGCCTGTTTTATTTCCCCTTCCCTCTTTCTTTCTCTTTCCGTCCCTTCAAAGGCCCTGCTCAGCTGCTCCTGCCAGGCTACAGAGCTCTTTGAGTTAAAAGGACAACGATTCTCATTTGAAATCGCTGCCTTTGCTCCCTTGTCTCTCTTTTTTCAGGGGCTGGCTTCTGCTGGCTGCACCACACTGAGTGGTGCTCTGCCATGACAACTAAATAGGCCCCCTAATACCACTTCATAAAGCCAAGGAGTATCCTCCAGGCAAGGGGCTGTAAATTAAAGACATAAATGTTGCCTTCACAGAAAGCGCAAAGACTGAACGTTCCACTAAAATGACAGCAGTGGCTTAACAGTCCTGGCTAAATGATACCTTAACCAGCCATAATTTATAGGCACATCGTACGGTGAGAAATAAATGGATCTCCTGGTTAAGGGTATGGTGAACACAGAATGTACAGCACTGTGCAGATGTGTGCCTGTTCTTTTCAACAACTGTAGTTGAAAACAATGCTATAAACCACAGGGTGAGAGTATGATGAGACCTACTGACTCTATTCTTTGTCGCTAATGAAGGAAACTTAATAAGTACTAAAAAGAAATAAAATTAAATGACAACAAATATGCTTTTATGAGACTAACGCAGTGCACCATGCACCGGAATGCAGCAGATGGACATGAAGAATGTATTTCATTTTAGGCTGTCATTACTCTGTCTTGTCCATCACAGCCACGCAACAGTTTTGCCAGTCTCATATACCGTTTAGCTGTCCCCCCAATGGTTTGCCTTGCCATTCATTTTCTAAGAGAGGGATCCCACAAAGATGACAGATGAGGAGAAAAGACGACATGAAAAGGGATTTCTTCTGGCTCTCCCAAACACATACACAGCAAAGATGTTGTTCTGTTGTTTATTTAGTCTGACTTCCTAGTTGACAGACAACAATGAATAAGTGCAGGCACCTATTGCAGTGGGATGACAACAGTAGAAGATGAGCAAAGAAGTGCTATAAGAGATAAGAGCTTTCCTTCACTCTGTTTCTCTGTCCTTCTTTCCGTCTGTCTGTATCACTTCTCTTTCGTTCTCTGCTGCCTATGATGATGTGACAAGGCTGCTAAGCAGATGTATACACCCGTCATTTACGCACCAGGCTGTCTGTAACAGAACAATTCCTCAATTCATTTTTCACATCATTGTTTTCCCCTTTTTAGGCTGTCACGGGGGTCTTCGTTGTGGGCGTTGTGACGGCGGGGTGAGATAGGAGGGCAGACAGGCGCAAAGTGGAAGGATGCTGGGCTTCTCCAAGGGGATGTTTGGCTTTGTAATTTCACCCTTGAAATTCGTGATTACAAACGGGACAACTTTTTTAATTTTCTCTTTTGTCTGGATTCAGCTGGCTGACAGTCTGCCCTAGCAGCCAGGCCTTTTAATCAATCACCTAGATAATCAAATGTCACTGGCTATCTGCTCCATGTAATTACTTTTGCAATTAAAAATCAATCTCCAGTCACCCCATCTAATTAGAAGGATGGCAGATCTTCATCTAGATTGATTTTATAATACATATTGACTTCAAATGCCACAACAGTGCCATATTTCCTCATTTTCATGCTGTGGAGCATCAAAACAAAATGCCAGGGATTATGTGAAGGTGCAGACAGAGGTTGCTCTGGTTCTGTGTACTAGGAAAAGGTCCCCAGTCTAGGAAAGGTCCACCTTGCTTTCTTGTCTGCAATGACAAAATTCATTTCATTTGCTCCCAGTGGAAGAGAGAGAAACAACAAACACAGCCTGATAATTAGCAAGACTGACTAGAATAAAACATCTTTTCATTGACATTAATGTATGGTGTAAAAGATAAAAATATGAGGGTATCCTAGGAGAACAGTGGCTTCTAAAACAATATTCACATTTCAACACAGTTTCTGAGGGATCTAACACAACTCTGGAGATGTCTCGGGTGAAGCCTGCTCATAGCACACAGTATATCATGACACCCAGGCAATCTGCTATGGCAGGAATAAACAAATACAATTCCACCAGAGACATTCGTTCATGACTCCCTCCCTGCTTTTAGCAGATTTGTTCACAGAGAAACAGACAGATGTGTCCATCTGAAAGACATCATAATGGCCCACATGCCCACCATTAGGGACAGGCGTGTGACAGGCGTGTGTGCACGGTGCCCTACCGTGTCTTTCTGTCTCTCATCTCCACCTCATTGCCTTCGGGGAAACTTCCAATACTGACAGGTCCAATAATGAAGCTTTTCAATGTAGGCTTATTTACACACACCAGCATGCATGCGCACACATTGAAACGCATATGCCGAAACGTACACACAAATGCATGTACAGGCACACACGAGCAAGAACAGCCTCAGGGAAAGTGCCACTCATATACACAAGCCAAATAGTGGAGCCTACAGGGAGACATGAAGCTCAAGGACCAGCTGTGTGCAGAACCTCGAGAACCCCAGAATGCAAATATCAGTAGAAAAGGCTGCCACGGGCTTGTATTACAAATATGTACACAGCTAAGTACTTAACTATATTGAGGTCTCTTTTGGTTGATTGAAGGTTTTCTTCCTGTGTGATTACACTGGTTATAATAAATGGCTTCTACTGTATGATGTCCATAAGTGATTAATTCTGTCCATCAGACATGTGATGAGGAGTGTCCTTCCTCCCCTTGGCTGATGATAATAGAGAGCTCTTGAGTCTGTAGTTCCTATCTAGACTGGCGCAGTGATTAAAGAACAGATCGAAACCCCTTATTGCCCTAGAGGGTGGGAGTAAGAGAAGGATGGATGAAAAGAGAAAGAAGAAAGATTGAAGAGCATAAGAGGTTATTTAACTCAACATAACACAGATTTGGCAGCACTGTACCTTTCTATTAAACACTAAAGAGTAAACAAAGGGCATGTATCCTGCAAACCGCCCTGGCCCCATGTGGTTCAGAGGGTGTGATTGGCCTGTGTTAGCCCAGTACTGCCTGGGCCATCTCCCAGTGAGACCAGTAATAAGGGCAGCACTTATCATGTGTTGCCTGCAGCCACCACCATCACCACTACAACAGCAGGCAGAGAGAAAGAGAAAGGGGAGAGGAGGGCCCACCACAGTTGAGAAGTAATTAATCACGATGGAGTGGGAACTGTCAAATCCCCAGGTCTTTTGAACTGATAATGCTGCCCACCACAATTTAGCCTGATGGAGATGAGATTTTCTTTTCACCTCTGGCAAGAAAGAAGAAAATAAAGTGGAAAAAACAATACAAAAGGGAGGGGGTGGGTGAGGCAAGAGACGGAGCAACAAATATTTTTGAACAACGGCGGCCAGTGGTGTCCTTAATGATTGCCTTGCTCCTCTTAAACCTGACGTCCTTATCAAGACTAAGTGTCCCGATCAATATGTTTCCTCTCCGGCATTCCTGAAATAGCAACATCAACTCTCTCCAGCAGCACACCTCCCCACCCATCTCTCTTACAGCACCGTCTGTTATTATAACTTGATTATCGGGTATGAAGTCAGACATACAAACAAGTTATTACTTGTTCTGATGCAAAAGTTATGGTTATTGCCATGCGCTTTTAACCTTGATGTTGGCACATTAGGACTGATTTGTCAGTTTTCTGTTGAACAGCTGGAGATGTCAGGGATGACTGTCACACTGCTTTCAGAAGCAAAGAAATAATAACAGAATAAAGAATGTATCACATTGGTTTTGTGTGAACACTGTGCAATAAATGAATGAAACACACAAAGACGTGATTATCTCTCAGCAGGGTTTGAGTCTACACTCTGCTTGGAGATCATTTTTGTACCGTGTCAGTTCATTAAGTTTTTTAGATGGAAGTAAAAACACAGAACAAAGTAAGGATATTCTAAAAACAGCAACGAAAATATAAATAGAAAATGTTAAAAATTTTAAAGCCTATTTGCAATTTTAGCCATGTAATAAGTTGCTACTCTGTGATCACACACTGTGTTGCGCTTAGGAGGAAAAAAGTATGACACCAACAGCCTGCTCATGGAATTTGACAAAGGGGATGTCTTGGTGTTTGATGTGAATCACTTGTTTGTTTTGGATTTAACACTGCTATTCCCATGGTCAAAGTGCCAGAGTTCATGACCTCTGACAGTGTGTTTTGTGATGCTTGGTGGAGACGCTAAGAACTGGCTTTGGACTGCGAGGACTGTAGACCAAGCCAGACAGTGGAATGTTTTCTTACGCTCTTTTAAAAGCACAATTCCAACAGGTTTATTGGCAGATAGGGTGTCAGGAACAAATAAGCATGATACCTCTCCAGAATCCAAAAGTTGATAAGAGAAGCAAGGCGGCCACAAATAGAGGAAGGGCTTGACATCCAGTGAAGAGAAAGATGAAAGAGAGACAGCTGCCTTGAATGGGTCTGGGTTCTTATCAGGCTGGCAGCGTCCCGTGTCAGACTGAGACGCGTAAGTGGGCCATGCTGCGTGGAAAGTTCACGGTCCTCCACTACTACCCCCTCCCTTTCATTTCATTGACTCTCCCCTATAGGCATTTATAAGGATGTAATAGTACATGGAAAAGATAATAATGTTTACATGTTGACAGAAGTGGAACTCCTCCTTATATATAATCAATAAAAATACAAACCTTTTGCAGTTGTCTATCTGTATATGTTGCACCCCTGAAACAGGGGAGGAAGAATCACGAGAGTGATTTATAGTTGTTTTCCTCAGCGTGCAGT
>JAQQAE010001094.1:0-27388 GCA_029823295.1 Pseudamia nigra
GGAGGATGATGAGGAGGAGGTGGAGAAGGAGGATGAGGAGGAGGAGGAGGATGATGAGGAGGAGGAGGAGGAAGAGGATGATGAGGAGGAGGAGGAGGAGGAAGAGGATGATGAGGAGGATCAGGAGGAGGAGGAGGAGGTGGAGAAGGAGGATGATGAGGAGAATGATGATGAGGAGGATGATGATAAGGAGGATGAGGAGTATGAGGAAGATGAGGAGGAGGAGGATGAAGAGGAAGATGAGGATGAGGAGGATGGTGAGGAAGATGAGGAGGAGGATGATAAGGAGGATGGAGAGAGAAGAGAAGAAGGAAGGAGAAGGAGAGAGAGAAAAATGTGGTGAAACAAACCAAAACCAGTGAATAAAAAATGAATAGTGAGTTTTCTTGGGTCTTGGATCAGATGAATTGGTTTTATTTTTTTTCTTATGTGAACCTGGTCCCGGGTCACGAGTTTTTTGCTCCACGAACTTGATCAATCAATCAATCAATCAATCTGTAAGGGATCAGTGTGGTAACCCGGGGCAACACTGTGCCCTGGACTGGAGGGCATTGTCATGTAGCTGGTGAAGCTGGGTCAGTTTGACCTTTGTCTCCTGTGAGGTCAGCGTCTCAGTGATTCGCCTCATTAAAGGTCACCGTCCGACGCCGCTTCCTGTCAGCGCGTCATGCGACGGACCGTTCACAGCGTGGTTCGCTGCAGCGTCCCTGCCACCGAGGCACATGTGACTGATTAGCTCCGCCTCCCGATCTCTGATCAGTGACATCACCTGCTGTAGGCACTGATTGGACAGAAAAGCTGCAGGGCCTCGACCTCCGTGACCCTGGGTCACAGTGACCTATTGCACTAAACCTTCAGTTGTTGCTGCAACGCACACACGTGTGTGTGTGTGTGTCATTGGATGAGCTTCATGTGCATCATCATCACGTTTCTGTAAAAATGACGCCACACATGGATTATGTAAACAGACAAAAAAAAATATCACTGCACTATTTTGTAGATTTTGACATAAAAATTAATTGTTAAATTTGCAAAATGTGACTTTTATCACATTTATTTGTTGAAATGACAAATTACACTAATAAAAACAAAAAAATACTGTAACAGTCAGATGATGTGTTTCTGTGAAAATGACATCTGCATGTTGTAAAAAGTATGTTTTTTGTCAGTATTTTTGAAAATATAAAAGTCACTTTGCAGGTTAATGACATACTTTAAACATTAGTAATAAAATGAGAAGGAAATAGGATAATAAAGTTTAATTTCTACATTTTACAACATATGTCCTAGTTGCATTATGAATATATCTATGTACGTAATTGATGTTTTTACGTCATCCGTCGTATTTCTAGTCCTTCTCAGACTTTGTCGAGCCTTGTCATACTGCACAAAGATTTTACCCGTATTTCTACTTCTTTTCAAATAAGTTTAGATTCATTACTAATCAAATCACTTATTTGTCACACACTAAGAAATATTCAACCGGTACCCGAGTCCTTTTCAAGTCCAGTACTAATCTGTCGTACTGTAAAAAATACCAGATCTACCTGAGTCATGTTGATCTCGTACCTCCTCGTTCGAAACCCGTCAATCCGGTCGCTTCTCGGGACTCTTATCACCACGGACTCTACACCGTGGGCCGTGGACACCGCTGATCCGCCCCACAAAACAGGATGTGTTGGGCCCGAAGGTTTCGGCACCAAAGTTGTGAAGAAAATCAGCTTCACGTTCATAAATTAACCAAAACTGATCACACGCAGACTCAGATTGTCATTTTCTCTTGCGTCACTGGGCGGCAGCCCACACCTCTCAGTGTTGAGAAGGTTTGGTGTTGAGAAGGTTTTGTGTTGAGAAGGTTTGGTGTTGAGGAGGTTTGGTGTTGAGAAGGTTTGGTGTTGAGAAGGTTTGGTGTTGAGAAGGGTTTCCGTTGACCAGTCACTGATGTGCAGGCTTCGTTGTCATGGTTCTGGTTGTTTGTGGTCATCTTGGTCTCATGGAACCACAGCAACGCAGGAGCCAGATGTTCTGCCCTGGTCCAACCAGGTACATGGAGAAATGTGATGAGAACCCAAAGCGTTTGTCATCAGTACAAAGTAAATGTGGTTTTGTCTTGTTCACAGCTACCATCGTGTCATTCGCTGAAGTTTCTTCTTCTGTGACACAACAGCTCCGACATCTTTTATTTCATCTAACACCTTCTTCAAACGGACTCATTAACCTCTGAATCCACACGTTCCCTCAAACTAAACTCAGATCTTTCTTCCAGTCAACTGATGGATCACAGGTGTTTCTGAGAGTCCAGGGATTTGAACCAGCAACCTGCAGTGCTGCTGTGCATCTGGCCTCTATTACCCCCATTACAACCCCACATCCCCCACCTCCTTAGCTCCAACTTGAACGCTCAGTGGTGCAAAAGAGGTGGCTGCTGAGGTAAGCCGGCCTTGTGTATTGGTTGCTAATTTTTTTTTTTTCCACTCAGGTCCCCGGGGGCTAAAATGAAGATAAGCACCTTGAAAGCATGTAGATTCCCATAATATAGTGTCTAATTATAGCTGGTGGCAGGAGAACCAAGTCAGAGCCCCATATCAGCTTCAACAGTGCAGAACTCCCTCACTAAATTATAGCTGGACACTAAAATATAGCAGGGGAAAGTCATGCCACAGCAGGAGGATACAGAAACATATTAATAATACCGTAGGAGGCAAATAATACAATAATGTAGGAAGAAGTAACTGCGTGTGGCTCAGGACAGGAGATGCTCCATACGTGCAAATAGGAGTTTTAACCTTACTTTAATCTAATAGACCTAGTCTAACAGGCCTGCATGAATAGATGTACTTCGATTATTTTGTCCATTGATATTAATAAAAGACTGGGTCACTGGTTTAAATTAATTATTCATAGCTTTATATCTGCTTTTAATTCATCCATTTTGTGTTCTTATGGGTTGTCGTAGGAAGGCCAACACAAAGCCATGTCTGCTCATAAATCCTCCAAGCAAGGTCAAATAGAATGCATTCTTTATTCAGAGAAATTACATAAAGTGTCTCTAGCCTTTGGATTACAGTGGAAAGAAGAAAACACCATGTAACCCCATTATGTACCGAACGACACTGAAACCTGTTGATTTCAGAGGCTTTAGAAAAATAAGAGGAAACAGCAAAACAATAAAGCCTCAGTTTTACATGAGGCTGTAGGTTTTGTTTCTTCCATGCTTTTCTGTTGAAATGCATGGAGGAAACAACACAACATGAGCAACATAATTAAGAAAATAGGCAAAAAAAACCCCCCCAAAAAGCAATAAAAAAAATGAGAAAAATTATGAAAATGGACAAAAAAATGAATATCATAAAGAACCAAATAACCAAAATTAGTGGACATATAAACTAATTATAATAATAACATGACATAAAATTAATATTATTTACAACAGAACATTTTTAGCTATTTTACTTGATAATAATTAAAACTCAGCTAAACAAAAAAGCATTAAATCAAGAACATGAAAATATGAGCAAAATAATGTGCAAACATTAAAAATTAGAAACTACATAAAAGGCCCATTTTTTGCTAAAAATGAATCCGTTATTTTACTTTTTGAATGTATAGGATTGAACTAAAGAAAAAAAGCATAAAATCAAGAATATGTACAAAAATGAACAAAATAAGCAAATAAATGGAAAATTAATATCAAAAGCGATCAAATTTGGTGAGAATTTAAAAAAAATATAGAATTAGTACAATTATTTTACTTTTTAAATGTAAAAGAATAAAAAAGTATTAAACCAGTGACATGCACAAAAATTAGCAACATAAGCAACCAAATAACCAAAATTGGAGGGAACACATAAGAATGAAATCATAAACTAACATAATACATTTTTACAGTAAACAAATAAAAACATATTTTTTAAGCTATTTTAGGTTTGGAATTCAAAAGATAATAAAAATAAAGATCAACAAGATAATCCACAAGAGAAGTAAAAATAAACAAAATAATTAACTATAATGAATGCATTCAAAAATGACCAAAAATGTACTCATTTATGTGATTTTTTTGTGACTGTACAAACTGTTGTTAAAAGAAAGGGAAAACTGATTCATTTGGACTGTTTTACTGGGTGGGGGTGCACACTATTAATATGAACATGAATAAATCTACACCTATGGTTTTAAGATAAATGATGTGACGGAGACTGACACAGTGTGGTGTTTCATCAGTATGATCCTATTCTGCATTTCTGTTCAACATGTGGAAAATGCACATTTTGCCTTTTAACAGCTCATATTTCACTGTTTCACTGTTTGACATGAAGGCGGCGAGTTAAAGACAGTAAAATTAACCAACTAGCACCAACTGGAAACGACACTGTTCACATTGTGTCAGGAACAAAGGCTTCCACTGGATGACTTTCTTGTTACTAGTGACATCTAGTGGATGCACGTCTTACTAGAAAACCACTTTGTTACTGCAGGAGAGAATGCAATTGTTTGGAAATGTTCATCTTTCTAAAATATATTCGTTTGCATTTAGTGTTTTCGGTTTCATGGACACATACAAGGCTTTCATTTTTGTTTCGTTTTTTTGGAAGAATTGACTAGTTGTATTGTTTTTTTCCTAGTATGTAGGAAGCATCACTGAATACATAACATGAACAAGCTATTCCAAAACCAGGGTTTATTTACAATTTATCCTATTGTATAAATCTGTCAGAGGTGGGTAGAGTACACAGAAACGGTAGTCAAGTAAAAGTACTGTTACTTTACAATTCTAATGACTCAAGTAGAAGTAGACACATTCATAAACATAAGTACTTGAGTAAAAGTATTACATTTAAAAAATAATCAAGTAGTGAATACCTGCATAACGGTGAATTTATTAAAGACTAATATATTGTGTTCTAACAGGTTAAATAGCGTAAGGTGCATGTTGTCATGCATAAAGTGTCAGAACCAGGAACATGTAAAATAAATATAAACACTGTTCATTGTCAAATATCAAGAATTTTGTTTTGATCATTTTCATTCCTCCTGTTGCTTGTTTTATGTATTTGTTCAATTTTTGTTGTTGATTGTTAATCAATTCTTTGATTGATTTTTTTTTTACTACCTTTTCGGTCAAGTTGTTAATTTTTAATGTATGTGATTATTTCATTCACGTTTAGGCATTTTGTTTTTCATGTTGTGCTGATTTGATCCTTTTTTGTTAATGTATTCAATTGTTGTGCATTTCATTACTTGGTTTGTTCATTTTGTTGATTTGCTTGAATATTTTCTTCATTCTTACATATTTTGCTACTCTGTTGATTTCCACTGCTTAGCGTTTGCACAGTAACAGTTCATAGTCTGACTAAATTTGGAGGCAACGAAAGTACTACCCTATTCATTGAGCTGTTTCCAATGTAACATTATTTCCATTACAAATGTAACTAAGAGTACAAAGTATTCCACAAAACAATAGAAGTACATTTAAAGAAAAACTACTCAAGTACATGTAAAGGAGTACATGTACTCCTGAAACTGAAATCAGTTTTTCTTGCAACACTAAATTATAGGGGGAAAAAAAAGCTGATTCAATCCTGTTCATTTTATTTTTAATGTTCATGCTTTTTAATGGTGATTTTAATTATTTCTATCAACAAATGTATTTTTACAGTGCTAAGCTTGATTTCAGACTAAACTGTAACACTCTTGGGAGACATGTATTCTTTGAGCATCCATTTCCCTTGACCTTTTCACCTTATTGAGCCAATTTGCAATATTGACACATAAATGTAAACTTGAATATCACAATGACCACAGTTACTCAGCACCATCTACACGCAGGTCAGAGGTCATGACTTCTCCAGAGTCTCGGAGGGATTTAGGACATTAGCGGTTTAGTGGGGTGAATACATTACATGGGCTTTTAAAATCCCATTTACCAGCTGGCGTCTATCAACCAGACACCTGTCACATTTACCTGAAAACTAACAATGGTAGATAATTAATATTTATGATTTCAGATGACTTCTCAGAAACTGTGATGTTTTAAATGAATTATCTTCAGTTATTCTCCCTGTTGAAATAATGTTTCTATGTTGTCAGTGCCCTACTGTATCCATGTTGTTCACCCTGTGACCTGCCTGACTGTATAGCATTACAGTATTCCCATTTTCAGAATTGAAGCTAGGGCAAAAGATCCCTAAAATTAGCAGGGTAAGTGCCCTGTCTCTACCACTGCCCTGCAGCAGTGACGTTAATTGCACTCTATTTATACTTTAAGAGTGTGGGACTCGGAAAGATCAAGTTTCTGTTATGCTTTATTCCGGTGTCCTCAAGTTTATATGAGCAGAGCAGTGGAAAACCTGTGTTTTGTATCAAGTGCTGAATTACGTGGATAAATACAAGAACTACAGACGACATTATTTTGCAGCCGTAACAACATTTATGCATTCTGAAATGTCATTGTATTATTTACCTTTGAAATACTGAGCTGGTATTGTAAATATTTAATTCATATATGTACAATAGTAAATGACACACTTGAGAGCAAACACAATCTGAAGCACTAGTGATAAAACATGCATTAGTTCATACATGTTCTCTTGCATGAAAATTCAACCTGAGGAGTTTCACTCATGTATAAAACACCTAAATGGAGAGAACACACATAAGCACATTTTCCGTTGTGATACTGAATTTTATTCAAGTATCTCAAACACACTTTTGTTCTCGAGTTATCATCTGTTAAATGAATCCGTTGAGAAAGAGAAAGGCAGCCTCAGTTCACAGCCTCAATGTATCTGTATTTCAATTGAGAGCATCTCAGTGTGCATTCAACTTAGTGGTGCTTTGCACAGACAGACAAAAGGAAAAAAAAAGAATGATAACACAAGATACACAAAAGAGAGACTGATAAAAATAAGACTACGATGCAGGGAACAGCCACAGAGCCATCTGTTTCACTTCTGTGATATGCATCTGAGGTTACAGGGAAAATTAACTCCATAAATGAATTAATAGATGTTTTTGGATGCAACCTGTGACTATGCCAAACAATGTAAATAAAAGAACCAAAGCACTCATGTTATGAAAATAAATGTTTTAAGACTGCTTCTTCAGTGTTTTGAATATGTCTGTTCAAAGAGAAGAGGGATGTAGGCACAGCATAGACAGTCATTGGAAAATGTCAATTTGGACAGAAAAGAGGAAACATCCTTTGTTAATAAATTAAACAGAAACAGTCAGGTTGTTAAAAGGAGCATCGTGATTTCTGCAATACCATGTTAAAGCAAACATCTGAAATGGAATAAACCCAGGTAAAAGCTGTATTCACTGTGAGTTTTGCATGATAATCTTTGCCTATGAATGAAATATGACAATCTGCATAGGTAATAAATGTCAATGTGTAAAAACTGAGGAGTGTCAGGCAAACATTGATGCCTAGTGTCTTTGTAGTTCTAATCAGGGTTACCATTCATGCGCAGTCTAATCAAAGCCTTGGTTCTGCTGGCTGAAATACTTAGCACCTGTAGTTACCCATGTTTAACTCAAAGCCCAATATCCACCCTTCTGGTGATTTCAGCAAATAACTCGGAAGATTTTTTTTTTTCACCTTGTTCACAGTTGAACAGGACAAAGCCTCTTGACTGACATTTGGCACAGTAACTTCAACACCTTCTCAAATCAAAGACACAGAGTAGATGGTATGGATGAACAAATCAATGCTGCAAAAACTACCAGTGAACAATCTTGTGTGGTTGAGCTCATTTCCAAATGGTTTTGCTAAACAGCAACTGAGCTTCCAGATTTACTCTGTGTTCATGCATGTTACGTAGGTAGTCTGATCAGATACCTTCAAACCCCACATTTTAAAGAGTCCAGTCTTTCCCAAACACACATACAAGCACCATCACAATGTGAAAATTGCATTAAAGCCTATTCAAGTTGAACAGTCACCAAGCTTTAAGTAGAGAAACCCTTGATCACCTTAAAAAGCTACATGACCTAACATGTGTATAAAGTGTTAACTGATCAGATCTCGGCCATACATGTAAGCCCAGAGATTGGGGGTTTATTGCTATGGTTTTGTCTAACACTGGCAGGATGCAGAGCTGAACTGAAAAAAAAAGAGACAGACAATGAGGACATTTTTGATGGCATATCATAGAAAGGATTAAATATAACAGGGACAAAGTAGTGCCAGGTTGTCTTGTTGATGTGGTGAGTGAAAGTCAGTGCAGCTCAATGAAAGCCTCCATCTCCTCAGAGATGAGTCCCCTGTAGGGCAGTCTGTGCTTTTCAATTGCACGCGCCGCCAGGCACTGAAGGGTGACATAGTTCAGCGGGTAAAGTGCCGGGTGCCCGCTGCTCTGCTCATCCAACAGTTCATAGGCTGTTTTCCTCTGTGCGTTTGTGGCATCAAAGTGAGCCCCCGCTTTCAAAAGCTGTGCCATAATCTCAGGACAACTGTTGGTAGCAGCAATGTGCAGTGGCGTGTTGTTCTCACAGTCACGTGACTCAACATCTGCACCACATTCGAGAAGCAGTGATGCCACTGCCTGGGATGGGAAACGGCCCACTGGGTAGCGACCCACAGATGTGGTTTCTTTGTCCACAGCCATGTGGAGCGGAGTGAAGCCATTACGACCTCTGGGGTTCAGCTTTAGCAGACGGTACACTGTGTGCTTCTTCTGATGCTCCTGCTCTGGGGTGCACTCCAGTTTCTCCAGTAGAAAGATGAGGTGAAGGATGATGGAGAGCGCCTTGGTGAACTGAGGAGCTTCTGGAGGGTTGTCTCTCTGTGCTACAGCTCTCTCTACCTCCCTCACACTTTTACCCAGCACAGTCATCAGATCATGGAAGGTGATTCGTGTCGATAGAGTGCCTTTAGCCCGGTCTTGAAGGACAAAAGAGAACAGCTCTGCAAAGGACAAGAAACTGGAGGCTGTCATGGGGCTGAGAGGGTCTAGGTTGCTCTGCTGCATATCCAAAGCATATTTCCACAAGCTGATGCAGCGTTCAAAGTTGCCCGAGTCAGCATATACAGCTCCTCTGTAGCGAATGTAGTAGGAGGTGTCTGGGTGGGATGGCCCCAGGATGCGCTCACGCACCAGTAAGGCCTGCATCCTCATTTCATCTGGGTCTGTGATCAAAGCTTCTAGTTCCTCTGCAGTGCACACCTCCTGTGCACAGCCATAGGCAGGGATGGGGGGCCCAGGGGGAGGCTTGGCCAAAGAAGTGGCTTTGTCCCCTGGCTGCCTCAGTTCCATTGCTCTTCGCCAATACCTCATAGCCCCCAGTAGATCCCGTTTTTTGTCCACAAACGTGGCTCCAAGGAGCTCTAGTGCATCAACTCGTTCTGCCCTAGATGTGCGAGGCTGATGTGCAAGGTACTCCACAATGTTGGTGTGACCTGTTACACTTGCAGCAAGGAGTGGGGTCATCCCATATCCATCCCTCTCCATGCGTGCGTTGCACTTCAGCAGCATCTTCATGATATCCAAACTACCTGACTCAGCACAGTCATGAAGGGCGGTGTTACCCTTCACACTTTTTCGGTTCACGTCAGCTCCACGGTCCAGGAGGAACTTGGCTATCTCCTTGTGGCCCTTGTAGCAGGATATCATGAGGCAGGTATGGCCGTGGCGGTTAGCGACCTCCATGTCAGCTCTGTGCTCGACCAGGTAGCGAACAATCTCCAAGTGGCCATCGAAGCAGGCAGCTCGGAGCGGCGTTGAGTTAGTTAATGTTGCGTTATTGACAGAGGCACCATGTTTTAGGAGCGTTTTGACCACAGGGAGGTGACCCGCTGCTGAAGCCGCCCACAGCGGCGGAGCCCCTTCAATGGTCTCCCCATCAAAGTTCACCGATCCTCCGAGTTCAACATTTGCTTTACAATATTCGAGAAAGTAATCTACAACCTCCAGATGTCCGTACCGAGAAGCTATAAGCAGAGGGGTCCCTCCCTGTGTCTTCTCCTCGGCTAAAGCCTCCAGCTCCTCTGGAGTTTTGTTGCTCAGCAACTTCTGGATAAGTTTTAGCTTACCATCTCTGGCCGCGTTGAAAACCGCCGTGGTTATATCCATTTTACACACTCTGGGCTGCTGAGCTTGACTCCAGCCCCATAACCACCCGCCTATGATAAAACAGACGAGTCTGGTTTTATAAAGCAGGGGACAGAGGTCTTACTTTGGAGTTGGTTAGTACCGCTCATCTTTCTGCCATTTTGAGGGTGCTGTCAAGATGGCGTTTGTGTTGTTTGACAGGTCTATGTTTACGATTCCAGTGAGGCATTGTGGGCAATGTAGTTTTGATGGAATTCCCTGTTTCGTAAGAGGAAGAAGTTGTCTTTTCAAAAAGAACTACATTTCCTATAATGCTCATCGTTTAGATGCCCCACCAGCAGATGGGTTTGTTCGTTTTGCTTCCACGAAGCACACGGCAGCAGACAAATAGTGCACCATTAAATACCACAGTGGGGCTGGGAGGTGACGGTGAACTAACCAAGTGCCCTCTTTGAAGGGGAAGGTGAGTTGAGTCACGTTCCCGCTGCCTTTACAAAAATAAATGGGTACCTTAAAATAGAAAAGGGAAATTCGTTGGCTGTCTTCGTGACTTGGCTGTTTATACCAGTCTGCTTTCATGTTTTATTTTTAGTGACTGAGTCTGTGGAGTTGTGTCTTCACTGAAATAAGTGATTACTATTAGTAAATTAAGTGGTAATAGTAGATCCTCAGAATGTTTGGAAAGACAACTAGCCTAATGAAAATTACTTAGACAAATTAATTAAAATAATAGTTACTTTCCCTGACATGGAAGAGTTTATCAGTTAAACACAGGATGCTATACTAATAAATATGACTTATGCTTTAGCTGTCCCTAAATAAAGTTTCTTATAATGATATATTTACTAATCTTGGGACAAAAAGTGTTTGCTGACATACTCTTGGTACATGTCATTGTTTCATTATTTAGCCTTTTATGCTAATCTTAAAAACGGTCTGAATCATTGAAAGGTGCCCGTGTATCACATAGATGCATTTTAATAGTTATTTCCTCAGACAAGAAGAAATAAAGACATGGTCTCTTAAGGGAAGGGCCTATAGTAGAAAAGGTTAAAAAAAAAAAGAACTCAGCACACCCACTAAATACATACAATTTTAAGAATTAGTCTATTACATGTAACAAGTTAACAGATATTATTTAAATGTAGTTTTAGTTCATGTTTGACATACAGTGTTTTGCTGTTTATTTACAGCTCATTTAATCGCTCTCTGTGTTAGACTGAAATGACAACAGATCAAATGCAGTGTGTGCTCTGAAGACTCCCATAGAATAAGATGATAAGTATGAACCATTATGACAGGTGTGTAAAAATCATCCATCGACAGGAATAATAAGTGAGTGGTGTGTTTCAAAGAAGCATTTGCAGCAAAGATAACAGTGAAATGATACTTGATTTTTATTTTTATTTATTTATTTTTTCATTAATAAAACAGATTGGTGCAAGCCATAGATAATTGTACAAAGTTTTTTTTCCAGGTGCACAGATGCATCTCATAATATATTCTTCATTTGTCAAGAATTAGTCAAATGGAGTTACATTACGTTTTAAAACAATACTGCAACATACAGTATTTCTCACATTTTTTCACATGAAGAATAATCAAAAAATTCCTAGTCACACCATATAACTCATGACAATTGTGATCTTGCTTGTGAGGTGCCGTGATGCCGTTGCTTAGTCGTATGTATCAAAAAGCTCTGTATTTGTGAATGGGATGTGTTATCACTGGACACCACCTACTATTTTGCCAGATTTTCTTATAGAAGTTTTTCAATAAAAGGACATTCTTGTTTTTTTCCTGTTTTTTAGATTAGTGCTCCTCCAGTGGTGGATCAGGACCACTCTGAGTGGGTTTTGAAGTCAAAATATCTATATGTGGTTATCTGGTGTCAGACTTTTATTGATGTGCAGTACCTGTTGCCATGATAATGCAAACACTTGATGCAAAGGTGATAGGTTATGTTGTCAATTGTATTATTGTACTTTCATTTGGTTATTTTTTCATTCACCCTTGTTATTTTTTGTTTATTTTGTTCATTTCTCTGATTATTTTGTTCCGTTTCTTTTCCACTTTGTTCATTTTCTTGATCATTTTTGTTTGTTGTGCAGATTTGTCCAGAGTAGTTTACAAAAAGAAGAGCTGGAGAAGGTACATGAGTTGAAGTGTTCAGAGTCAGCAGCACAGAGTGTGAAAAAGAGGTGAAGAAGTGAGTACATGCAGGGTGGAGTGGGTGGAGAAAAGTGTCAGGACTGATGGGTGACAAAAGAGCACCAACAAGGTGGTAGTAGGACCAGCTGTGGTATATGGTTTAGAGAAGGTGGCACCAATGAAAGACAGGAGACAGAGCTCGATGTGGCAGGGTTGAAGATGCTGAGTGTCTCTTTGGGAGTGACGAGGATGGACAGGGTTAGGAGAGGGACAGTTCAGGGTGGACTCTTTGGAGACAAAGTCGGAAGGACCCGATTGAGATAGTGTGGACATGTGCTAAGGAGGGACAGTGGATATATTGGCAGACAGATGCTAGAGATGGAGCTGCTAGGCAGGAGGCAAAGAGAAAATCTAAAGAGGAGATTTATGGATATGGTAAAAGAGGACGTGCATCGAGTTGGTGTGAGAGCAGAAGGTGCAGAGGACATGCAAATGGAAGCAGATGATTTACTGTGGCCAGCCATAATTGAATACTTTAAAGAAGAAAAAGATACTCCCCTTATGTTTTCTTTTCTAGTTTATGAAAAAGCTGGTTTCCCAGTTAAATTATGAAAGTGGGTCTCCATTTGATGACAATAACAAAATGTGTGACACGAAACAACACTACTTGCACAGGTGTACATTTCCGGGGGGATTGGAGGATTCATTCCCCAGTAAAACACTTTAAATCGCATGCAGCTCTTTTCTCTTTAAAAATCCTGCTTTACAGAAGTAATGGCCATTTTGTTCATTGTTGGTTAATTTAATTTTCTTTGATTTAGAGCTTATTTTCTTCAGTTTGCTGAACCTTAGAATGAACAAAGTAAGTTAAAATGAACCATTTTACTCATTTTCAGTTCATTTTGTTGCTTATTTTCTTCATTTTAGTTTTTATTTATTTATTTGGAATATTTTCTTCATTTTGTTGCTTATTTTTGCTCATTTTGTTAATTTGATTCTTTTCTTGATATTTTGTGTTCATTTTCGTTCACTTTCTTGATTATATTTAAAAATTTGACTCATTTTTTTACTATGTTACGGTTTTTCATTTATTTATAAAATGTAATGACAATGCATATTAATGAACTAATGAATTAATGAATGTTTAACTAATTTTTTCACATTTTCTTGGTTAGCTTGTTCATTGTGGTATATAGCCTTGATTATGCTCTTCACCTTTTATGATTTTCTTGAGTGTTTAGTTTATTTTTTGAGTGTTCAGTTTATTTCTCCTGATTCTATCCCTAATCCCCTCATTGTTCCAACAAAATCAATTAAAACCTAACTTTAAAATACATAGGCTTTTGAGCAGTAGGGAGCATAAGAGAATAAGATCTCTTTCTCTCTCAAGAGTGTAAGAAATCTTTTAGCTCACAGATGGATATCCTCCATATGGTGATTTCAGTGCTCCATAAGCACATCACTGCAAGTTACTCTGAGGGAACGTTTATACCATTTTAATGCAAAGTATATTTCTTTACTTTTTAGGGATGTGAGGTCCTTCCAGCTGGGAGAAGGCAGAAAATAACCAAATTTGAAGCATTAAATTCAATATTGCTAATTCTAAACACAGGTGTCAAACTTGTGCCATGGAGGGCCAAGACCCTGCAGGTTTTTCTCTCCAACCAGTCACTAAAGCAGGTGAATTCACTGATCAGCACTCCTTCAAATTGAGGGGAGGAGCTAATCAGTGAAATCACTCAGGAGAGAAAATCTGCAGGTTCTCGGCCTTCATGTCACGAGTTTGACACGTGTGAGTTCTCTTCCGATATTTCACCAGGAGAGGGGGCAAACCCTCCATGTGCATTTAATTTCTCAGTCCATCTCAGTTTATACTGTCCTGGTGTGGTCATGCAATAATGTATTGTCATTGAGCTATCACTCTATCTTCTGCTATCCTTAAATTATTTGAAATCCAAAGGTGTGTGTGTGTGTGTGTGGGGGGGCATGTAAACAGAAATGGATTAAAGGGCATCCAGATTGTGCTTGTCTCCCAGGATTGAGCCTCAGACTTGTTTGCAAAACTGGAACGCTTGGGGGAGCAAGGGAGGGTTTGTAATCTTTTCCTGGGGCTTATTTTTGATCCCATGGAATTACTGGAAGAGAAAATGACTTCAACAAAGCTGCATAGTACAAAATGTCAGTGGATGTTCAGTGGTTTTATTTAGAAGTTCAAAATCATTTTACATAACAGTCACACTAACTTTAAAACAACTACAATTAAAACTCATTCCCAAATATAAATTTCTTCAAGTACATGGATGCTCCAGGAGTAGTAAATGAACATGCAAAAATTTGCATGTAATATTCTGCTTTACTACAAAGATACAGGTCAAGTTAAATGAGATCATTACTCATTGTATCACAACTGATACCATGCTTAGCATTTAACAAAGCTCATTAGAGAAGAAAACACTTTTGTTACTCAATACTACAAGAAATACACAAACAAGAACCACTGCTCCACTGTTTACTTTGAAGCATGTATAACTGTACAGACCTCTCTTGGACACGGTAACTTCATGGAATGGGACTTTATATTGTAGTGTCCATTCATTGACATCAGGCAGTATGCATGACACAACTTCTTTGTCATCAGCCTCTCAATATTTGATGTGTGAAGTGGGATAAAAAGGCAGACAGAAATGAAAGGGCATTCAATATGTGGAGGTGTGTGTTCTCATCCCAGTCTTGACAGGAATTCCCTAGTGGTCTGCGAGCAGCTCGCTCAGCAGCACCTCTCTCTCTCCAAGAAGTACATCTCTCTTCAGACTTGTTCCTTTGTTCACTACCTTTATCTTCATGGCCAGATTCTTTACTTGTGCCTGGGGCAGTGCGTCAAAAAAAAAGTCCTCATTGAATACCGGATTCCTGCTATTCTTGATGATGGTGCTTCTTTGTTTCTGCTGCTTGCCAGGGTTAAGATAAAGTGCTACACAGCAGTTGATACTTTTAAGGTCTGTCTGTCTGTTATAAAGTGCCTCAGCTGCAAGCACACGCACTCTCAGCCGAGAGGCGCTTGGGTCATAGTGAGTGCTCAGCCTCAGTGTCCCCCCCTTGTGGAGGTTGATAGTGTGCTCACGCTGCAGGAGGTCTGAAGCTGCGCCCCTTAAGCCACTACTTTTACATCCACGGAAAGCAGGAGAGGGAGGGCAACGCATGCGACGGCGCTGCATGTTGGGACTGTTGTCAGCAGAGCTGCACTCATCAGTGGAGAGTGAACTATGACGAGCCAGAGAGCGTTTTGCACGAGAAACCTGAACAGAGAGATGAAAGAAAAAGTGGTAAAGACACAGGTAGTGCTGTTGTACTAAGTCAAACAAAGAAAACAGGTTCGTGTTATCAATAAGTTTCTAACAGGCTTTCTATAAATGCCTAAAAAGCAGCCTCACCTTGGCTTGTGTCTCCTGGGTGATGGAGCGTAGTAAAGAGGCAGAGCGAGACAGCAGTGGGGAGTTAAAGGGAGATGACTCTGCTGAGGAACAGGTGTCACTCTCTCCACCACTGAAATAGCGGTAGGGGTTTGGGTCAGCTGGGGCCAGAAGAGTTCCCCCTTGGGAGCGCCTCTGGGAGTTCGGAGAGGTAAGAGGGCTGCTGGGGTCACTGTGGAACAGGCTCTCCTTTCGGCGGGTGTGGGGAGACTCCACTAGAGTTGAGAAGCCATAGGAGGTCTGGGCTTTAGGAACATACGGCAGAGACATGGCAGTTTGTGACTGGGGATCTGCGTTGGTGTTTACTGCAACACTAGCCTTGTCTGATGATCCGGCACCTTGCTCATCAGCACTCTCTATCTGGATAATGTGGCGGTTGGCTGACTTCTGAAGATTGCGGGAAAACAGCCGAGGGCTGCAGGGATTCTTGCTGCTGCGAGCTCTGGGGCTTTGGCTGCAAATCGCATGATCAGAAGAGGAGGGTCTCAAGGTGGAGCAGGGCTGAGGTTCAGGAGCAAGAGATTCCTCTGGTGGGCAGCAGATAAGTTTTGGAGGGATGAAGAAATCAGGGATTTTATCTGGAGTGAGAACATTTGCGTAAACAGAAACAGGAATGGCCTCTGTCGTCTGCGAGGGCTGGGATTGTGTCCCACTGCTCTCCACGGAGCTCCTGAGCTTCTCAAGCAGCCACATCCCCACGCAGATGCCTCAGCTCTCAGTTTCTGTTTACAAAAAAGTGATACATGAAGAGAGATATCACAGCTGACGAGACCAAACAGCTCATAGAAACCAGTCAACACAACCAATACATTACATAATTTCTAAATAACATATCCTTGTGAATTATGGTATTCCTCGGGGGAAAAATCGTCCTAAAATCTTCCTGAACCATTTCTAATAAAGACTGGCTTTAACACTGAAGTGGCAGCATAGACGAATGTAATTCAGCTACAGTTTACAGTCAATCCTCTCCCAGAATAACTTTAATTAAAAGTGCATTCTACAAATGTTAAAATTCCAAATCATTATCACCCTGTAGTTACTTGAAATATGTTGTAATTTGGTTCATCTATGAAGTTTGTTTTTCTAAACCATCACTGTTTCGTGTATTAATGTCACTTATATACAGTAATTACACATTTAGTAGTTGTAGAAAATCAGCGCAGACGAGTTTAAAGTTTTGTCTTCCATCAAAGCCTGATTAACCGTCGCGTTGCTCATTTAAGATAAATTACCTGTTGAATGAAAAACTCTGCTCCTCAGATAATCTGATCGGCGCTGTGCGCTCCAAGCTCTCCGTGCGTAAAAAGGTATTTTTTCCCTTGGTTGAAATCCTGTATGATCCCAGACGCTTGGAAGCGGTAAAAGGCTGTGAGATCAGGCACACGCTCTCTTTATATGATGTGGTTTCTGACTTGTGAGCCAATGAGAAGATTGTGAAACCTTCCCAGGGTATTTAGCATCAAACTCTCCCCTGCGCAGGCACGGGAAAATACAATTTAAAACGTGTTGTGTTATCATCCACAAGTGTTTTTACCCGTTATATGAGTTTCCTATCACGCCTTAATGACATTTAAAGAGAACGTCACGGGGCTTTAATTTGGCGTGCGTGAGCTATTGTCTTATGTTGTGGACGTACATTGCTACTGACTCTTTAAGTGGACTTTGTGGTCAAGTGGTGACAGATTGTGACAGTATTGTCTTGTCACACTCATAAACCACTGATAAGAACAACTTTAGTTTTTATAATCAAAGTTTTTTGTAGAGGAAAGAAAATACAAAAGTGCTAGTTACAAATACTAAAACACGGCTGCTGAAAATGCTGAAGATTTCCTCAGTTATTTTGTTGATTTCCATAATTTTTAATTTATTTTTTATGATTATTTTCTTCATTTTTGTTCATTTCCCCTGTTACTTGGTTCAGTTTTGTTCATCTAATGTTTACTTTTTATTTAATGTCATGAACCACTGCCGATTAAATAGAACATTTTCATTCATTTAATGGGTAAATTGCATAGAAGGTTATATGCAGATTCATTTACTCTAGAAATACAGGCACCTTGTTAGCTTTTAAGTAATGATTTGGTGTCATTTTTGTTAATTTTGTTTTTTTTCTTTCTTTTTCTTATTCTGTTCATTCTTGTACAATTTGTTGCTTAGTTTTCCATTTTTGCCATTATAAACTTTTGCAGAAAAGCTTTAACAATTCATCAGAATACAGAATATGAAGTGTTTGATACTCACAATTTATACAGGGGTCTAAAGTAATATCCAACAGTTCAGCTTGTTGTTCCCTACATAATGTATTTCTATAAGTTTTGTTGCAGACACGCCATTAACTTCTCTACAGGCTTTCTTCAGTAATAAAAACTCAGAGACCTCCGGCAAAATTGCTTTTTTTAAAATCTGAACTTGAGCAGCATTCTTGTTGGTCTGGGGGCAGCTACATTAAATGACATGCGCCAAAACACTGCTGAAGTGCATTTGCTGTTAGTCTGAAACAGATATGAAATAACTCATACTGTAGCTTTATTTTTTTCAGTTCTATAACACAATGAACAGTGACAGATCTGACCGTAAAAAACTGCAAAAATATCTCTTCTGAGCTTCTCTTGGATAAGAGATAGCATGAACAACAATGCCACTTTTATTTGTGTTCAGTAACAACAAAGACATTATATGGTGGAATAAAGTTTACCAAATCAGACAAAATAATACAGAAGGGTGGATTGCCTTTGTCTTTTCTATCTGCAGTGATTGCTGCCAAAGAATACATTCAACCCACAGTGTCATTTGCCAGGTGTTAAAGATGGAGGTGGATCTGTCATGGTATGAGCAGCCATCTCGTAGGAGTCATTTGGACCAGGCAATGTTCTTAAATGGGCCGACACATATGAGCCCAATTTACTGAAATAGTTTCACCCTGCTGATTACACAGTCCCTTAATGTTAAATTGAACTTCAATATTACAGCCTCCCTCCCATTATTGAAATCCAGTGTTAATTTATTTAAATTTGGTTTCACTCTCAATGAAGTCACAAAGCTCTGCACATATGGAGGCAAACTGACACTGAACCCTAAAATGAATTCACGTCATGCAACTATTATTGATTTATTTATTCATTTGTTTGTTTTTTGTAACAGAGTGCTGGGTGATGTAGATAAATATTTTGTTGCAGTAACAATTTTTACATTAATCCACACCAATAATTAGCACAGTAAATGCCAAATCATTATTTTATTTAAATTTAAAGGCAGAATTTTTTTTCCAGACTGAAAGTTGAATATGTGGGACTGGGGCAAAAACAATGAAAATGAATTGAAAGCTGCAACAAAAAGATGAGGATGATGTAAAAGATGCAAAAAGACTGAAATAGTTTAAAATAACAAATAACATAAAACACAAAAAACACATAGACTTGATTAAAGAGGCAAAATGATACTAAATACTCTTACTAATGATACTAAATACTGCTTTCCTGACATTAAATTATATCACAATAGTATGGTAAGTGCCAATTTTTAGCTTAGTTTATCCATCCACCCACCCATCATCCAATCCATCATCCATCCATGCATTTATTAATTTATCCATCTATCCATCCATCTTCTACTGCTGATCTGGGGGGTTGGGTCACAGGGCAGCAGCTAGAGCAGGGAATCCCACATTTCCCTCTCCCTGGCTACTTCATCCAGTTCCTCAGGGGGGACTCAGGTACATTCCCAGGCCAACCGAGAGACATAGTCCCTCCAGTGCATCCTGGGGCAGCAGGGCATCCTCCCGCTACATGATTTATTTTGCCCAAAAATAAATCATATACAGAAAAATAGTAAATGGCAACCAAGACACGGTGCATGAAGATGCAAAATTGCTCAAGGGCTTATTTGAAGCTACCACCTTTGAACAATATTTCATGAAATTATCAAAAACATATAATATTAAAAACACTACAGTACAAGTAAGTGCAAACTAACAGCAACAAAGAATGTACAGATTAACGGTAGTATTTAATGTTCTCATGGCTTGATTGCTTCTGTAAAGGAGAATCCAGGTGTGCACAGCTGGTGAGTGTCTGATGGAGTTTGTAATGGTAAGTGCTGCCGAAAGGAGTCACTACCAGGGAATTCATATGTAAATGATATCCTTTAGTGTCACTTTCTGAAAATAGAGTGTCGTCAAAGAGTGATTAGTGATGCATCATTAGTAGGTTAGGGACACTTACGTCTTCTGTCTTGGTCCTTGACTGTCAATTGTTTCCCAGTTCCACAGAGAAAAATAATGTTTTTTTTAATCTAATCCACTGTAATACATTTACTGAAAACAGAATTAAAGATGCTATATTGACTGTCAATTGTTTCCCAGTTCCACAGAGAAAAAAAATGTTTTTTTTAATCTAATCCACTGTAATACATTTACTGAAAACAGAATTAAAGATGCTATTTTGACTGTCAATTGGCTCAGAGATGCAAGGTATTTGTAACACCATTCAGTTACTAATGTTATAATGGTTCTAAATGCAGAGCTGATGGACTTCAGCAACAAATTAGATTTATAATGTAAATGTGTATTTACCTCTATTTGCATAAGAAAAGCATGGGCATTACTCTCATTGCAGCAAAAAGGATTATTTATATTAAAAGCATAATATAATTTTTTTCTATTCATTCATTTTCTACCTGTCAATCCTCATGAGGAGTGAAGGTGGGGATTGGGGATGGGAACAAGTGTGTGTTTGTGTGTGTGTGTGTGCGCTGAAAAGGAGTTGTCAAGACAGAGAGATCTCAGCACAACAGTGGTAACTTTGCAAGTGTAATATACTTTTGAATATAATTAGATGTCATGAGGCAAGTTCAGAGAAAAATAAAATCTTAAAAACAGAAATAATTGGGGAGGGGGGGGGGATCCCAGTAAACAGATTAAACAGTTAAAGTTCAAATATGAGGGGTAAAAAAGGAAACAATTATTTCTTTGTTGCTGTTCATTACAATGACAATAACATTTTACTTACTTCTTGATTGTTAAATAACTACAACTAGGAATTGGAAATATGGACAAAAACATCATATAAGTGCTGTTTTGAGGCCAATCAGGTTGTGACTTCCAGGACGGCATTATTGAGCCAAAAAAGGATGTAATCATCTTTGAATGAATGGCGCCAGAGCTACGGGAGCATAGTGTGTCAGGGGTATTAAGGGTACGATAAAGCTAGCTGCTAGATTACTGGCTCAGCAAAACTTCATCACCGTAGCCTAGCAAAGTCACACTGTGGTGTTGTGAGTGTAACCATTTACACACAACTATTGTTGAGTGTCCGTCAGGAAAAATTTCTATAAAATAAATGCAAGCTGCAAAGGTCCAACTGTCTGACTCTGGAAAAAAGTTAATGATGGACCAGATCACTTTTCAAACGGTCCAAATTAAATGCTTGAGACCAAGACGACTCATGACAAAAATATTTACTTAGTATTTTCAGAGAGAAGTCCAATGTGCCCTGTTCAAGTCAGCTGGGATAGGCTCCAGCACCCCCCCGCCCCGACACTCACGAGGATTAAGGGGTAGAAAATGGATGGATGGATGGATGGATGAAGTCCAATGTCATAAGGGAGTCAGAACTTTTTGGAGACCAGTGAACAGTGCACATTCAGAGGATCTCGATGTTTTTCAAACTTACTGGCCTTAATTTCTTAAAGTAATGATGGACTGTCTTTTCTCTTTACTTAAATGAGTGTTTCTTGCCATAATATGGATCTGTTCAGTAGTAGCACTAATAGGGCTATTGACTCTGCACCAGAAAACCAGAGGTCCAAGGTACATTAAGAAGGCAAGAAATGGCATTAATTCATTCTTGATATCTGTGATTTGAAAACTGTTCTGGGTGATGACCTCCTGAATCTGATGAGAGAATGCAAAGTTGTCATCAATGCTTAATGTGGCTACTCTGGATAATCTAAAATATAAAATGTGTTCTGTCTTTTGTTTGTTTACTAATTCTACACATGTTCTTTCACAGTTTGCATGTATGCCAAGTAAAACATGAATAGTAAGTCATTTAAAGCAAAATAGCTACTACATTTAAAAAGTGAAATTTTAAAAATTACAAGTGCTCAATACACACTTCCTGAATATGAGTGAATGTAGACACCTATTAGCAAACATGATGATGTGACTGTGTGTCAGTTTTAATTGGTCCAGGCTGGTGCATGTTTTTAATGAGGCTACCGACTATAATTCCACACTTACTGTTTCTTATTCTTCCCACACCTTCTTCATCCCAACCTTCAGAATCAATCACAGCTCTTCTGGCTCCAATTACAGCGTGCCGCAGACACTCTCCCAGGTCCACACTGTTGCACATCACATCAACTGGTTGATTCGTATAAGCAGCACTTACGTTTGACAGTTGCAAAAATGCAATCCAATTGTGTTTAAGATTCCTCATCTGCGGGTTTTGACTTTTAGTTCAGTTCAGCTACCTGTTGATGGCTGGATAAACCTAGTCCCTTTAAAGTGGTGCTTTATCCACACGATGCCACTTATATTCAGTGAAGTTGCTTTTTAAAAACCTTAATAAGCAGTACTTCTCGGAAATGCTGCGCAACTAAAACCACAGAGCAAAGTTTAATACGATGCAAATTTGGATGTATTTCATTTACTTTAAAATGGGACATGATCTTTAAACGGAATTTTAGAGAATACCTACAGTACAGTATATGCATAGTATATCTATTTCGTTCTAAGATATACTAAGATACAAAATGATATGAAAACATATGGTAGGAAAAGATACAGTAAGGCATAATATGATACAATATGAGAGATTAAAATACAATGTGATAAAGATACATTGTGGTACACTATGTCATAGAAAAGATATGATATGAAAATATAAAGAAATATACAATCACATAGGTTACAGAACAAAAAAAAACTCAATACAAAACAAAATGATATGATATGAAAAGATACAGTAAGATATGAACAGACATGATGATGATACATTAAGCGATGATGCAAAACAAAACACCTGGTAAGATACAATATGATATGAAATCATACAAAATGAAAAGATATGAAAAATACAATATTTTAAGAAATATATTTAAACAAACTTTACAAGCCCCAATCTGGAGGTTTTACACACACATCTCTTCTTCAGACCTCAGTAATAATATACAAGATATGATAAAATATGATTTGAAAAATATGGTCTTCTTCTTTTCCTTTGGGCTGTTCCATTCAGGGGTCGCCACAGCGAATCATCTGCCTCCATCTCACCCAATCATCTGCATCTTCTTCTCTCACACCAACTACCTTCAGGTCCTCCTTCACCACATACATAATGAAAAATATGGTACCATGATAAAATATGATTTGAAAAATATGATACCATGTAATATACGCTACAGTAAGATACAATGCAAAATGATAGAATAGGATGCTATACAAACCGTATAAGCTTTGCTAATATAGAAAAGCATGTAATATGAGGCAATATGATTTGGTGAACAGCAACACAATAAAATATAATACAAAAAAGTACAGTACCAAAGAATATACCATGGTTTAAAAAGATATGATATTTGTTAATATACATTGTACTATAACATGATGTTATAAAAGAGGATAGAGAACTATGCCTATAATAATAAAGATAAGATACATTAAATAAATACACTTCAAGTCAAAATTTTGGACACTTTCTCCCTCAGTGTTTTTTCTTTATCTTTATTATTTTTTTAACATTGTACATTAATGCAGTCAAAGTGTGAAAGAACATTTATATTTGTTTATGGAGTCATCAAAAAATGTTAAACAATTATGTTTTCGATTGTCCAAAGTAGCCACATTTGGCTTTGATGACAGCTTTGTGTTCTCTAAGCAGATTCATGAGATTGTCATCTGGAATGTTTTTCAAATCACAGGTGAGTCTTGTGCAGAAGAAGGGTGGGTACAGAGACAATGGCCCTATTAACCCTATAAAGCCTGACCCAAGAGATAATGCACAGAAAATTCAGATTTTTTTAAAATCTGAAGCCTTTATTTGCCCCTTTAACAAAATTAAATTAAAATAAACAAAAATAAATTGCATCTTTTTTTTATTTGTTTCATATTTGACACAGTGGGCGTTAAACATAATTCACCTCCACCTGTGGGCAAAAGACAAGTAACAGATTGTATTCAACAGGGTTTTGAGCAAAGTTTTTACCATATCATGATGCAATAGGTCTAAGAAATGTGTGTATCAAATATGATACACACAGCATTAGAGGGTTAATGCTACTACAACCACTGTACAAATCCATCTCATGACAACAAACACTCAGTTAATTTTTTATTTATTTATTTTTATTTATGAGAGACCTATTTCAGACATCAAATAATATACAGCAACATGAACAAATAAAGAGAAAAGACAGTCCATCATTACTTTAAGAAGTAAAGGTCAGTCAATTTAAAAATTGTCAAGATCTTTGAATGTATCCCCAAGTAATGATGGACTGTCTTTTCACTTTACTTAACTGTTTGTTGTCATAATATGGATTTGCACAGTAGTTGTAGTAGCATTAATAGTGCTATTGACTCTGTACCACCCTTCCTCTGCACAAGACACCTGATGGTCTAAAACATGTCATGACGACAAGAAATGGCATAAATTAACTCACCTGTGATTCCATGTGACAACCTTATGAATCTGAATACACAGCTGTCATCAAAGCTAAATGTGGCTACTTTGTACAATCTAAAATATAAAACATGTTCTGTTTACCTTTTTTTGAACTACATAATCCCATACATTCCATATCTTAATTATAAGCATCATACAGGTTGTGACCTCCCCAAAGAGAAGGAATAAGCAGATCCAGAAGTTTACGTGATGATATAAATTATCTTAAAGACAAACTCTGGTATCTAGTTGCACCTTTAAAACAACTACTTATCACAGATTTACTAGTGTTATTTTTCTCTGCCCATGTATTTAACATTCAAGCTGTTTTTAATTAAACTGCATTTCTCAGCAGTTTTTGGTGTCACTGAGGAAAATTTCCAGAATTACCTCTTATGATACCATACTGTCATTTAAGAGATCTGACAGGAAGTAAGCAGTCTGTCCCCTTGTGTGGAAAATACACCATGATTTCTATAGTTTTCACAGAGCTAAGGAGTTAAATACAAGGCTGATGGATGTCATTTCTGATCACTGTTAAGATTCCATTAAATGTGCCGTACTGCACTTGACACAGGAAAGTAGTTTGTCTTTCAATTCGTGTTTCAAACTCATTTACTCAAGGGTAGGTTATAAATTTCTTCATACCTCAGTGAAGTGATTGAATGGTGAATTAATTCTTCTTGAGAATAATGAAATGCAAATAACAGTGCAAGACAGAATCCCATAGTGACATTGTAAGGAGTGATACTTGAAGACCTTTAAAATACATTACTTACAGCAGAATGAAGCATATAGCCCACATATAATACCTGGATGAAGGCTCAAAATGCCATTTCAGTAACAGAGCCTGGCTTTGCTTTTTCTAATAACAGTGAATGCTATCACCCTCCTACCTAATTCTTATAATCTTGTTATATACACATCACACACGCATTCCCTCTCTTCTGTCTTACAATAAATATCTTAAGTGTTACACCAACTACTACAAACTGTGGAGCAGATATTTAATGTTATGTATGATTTTTTCATAAAAATGTATGATTTCTTCATAAAAATGTATGGTATGTATGGTTTCTTCATAAAATCAGGAATAAGGGTAAAGGCAATTTATCAGAATCAGAAGCCTTTATTACCGTCATTTCCGCATTATAAGGCGCACCTAAACGCCGTCAATTTTGACCTGACTCTGATAATGGCGACTTTGACGAGACGGAGCCACGTGTGTTGGACGCCGATTCGGACACTGGAGAAGAATAATACGAGGGATTCCGGGGTGAGTAATGAACTGATAAAGTTAGCTTTACGTGCGTCTTTTGTGTGTTTACAACTGAACAAGGCTGATGTAATGTGTGAATATGGACATTAACGTTTGAACAACGTTGAGTTATTGTTATTGCTTAGCACTATTTCAAGCGTTATTATAACATTTGATTTACCGTCACGGTATCACACTTTCTTTTATGTGTTTACCATCTAGTGGATGCATAGTGCTCTATAAATAAAGTTTCATTCATTCATTCATACTGTAGCTTCTGTTGTAGCGCAGCTCCATCTAGTGGATGCACAATGCAACTGTGCCTTATAATCCGGTGCGCCTTACAGTATGTATGGAAAAAAATTAAAAATGTGTCATTTTTGGAGGGGGCGCCTTATAATCCAGTATAGTGCGGAAAATACAGTAATCCCTGGAGGGAATTTGAGTTACATTTTCAAAACCCTCTTGACTGAGGGATCACAAGGTATCATTCTTGGGTTTTTTGGGCAGCCACAATAGCTGAACACTCAATGTGGGGCTTGAAACCACGACCCTGAGATTAAGAAGTCTCATGCATTACCAACTTAGTTAACTGGGCTGAAATTGAAAATGAAAACTGTGATTGGTATATCGACCTGCATGGCACTGAAAGCAATCTAACTGACCTTCATTTTCTGAATTGGGTCAACATACTTAAGTATTTAAATGTATGTTCAGCCATTATCTGGATAATGCATCTGAATATATCACATTTTTTTAAACCAGATGAGAATGGGGCCCCAAATGCTGAAGCTTTTTCTGTCATTTTCTCCCCTTTTCCTGAAAACCAGCCTTAAGGTGTGAACCAGTACACAGCCTTCATTGTCACATTTTGTGTTTGAGCAGGCACTGCTCATTCTGTATTTTCTCACACATCCATTGCAAAAAAAACTGCTGAGCCTCCGTCCATCCTCTCTCTTGAGGGATTAGACTGTTCCTGGATGCTGCCTTGGTTCACATTGCCTGTTGACAATCACACTGTTGCTTTATTACTTTAAATTGTCTTTTTTTATAGATTTTTCTTGAATGTGGTGCAGTGTGAATGTCATGGATGGATATTTACAAATGAAGTGAATCTGACCAGACAAAATGTGAAATATTCTGTTCATACTGTCTACAATGAAGTAAAAGTCAAAGTACATGTTTAACATGATGACTTCATAGTTTCTTATTTGCGTCTTCAATACCAGCACAATTTTTTCTGCTTTGCATACATGGTTTGTTTTTCTGTTTATTTATTGTTTTATAGGCGACATAATGTACACGCTGAAAATGAAAGAAACATTTCCTTCTCCCTGCTTCATGTTTTTTTTTAATAACTATATTTCAGTTTTTAAAACATCTTGCTGATAAACATGCAGACACTGTGAGTGGTTGAGCAGTGTTGCTATCTGATCCACATCTAAAAATACCCATTGCTCGAATAAATATTCCTCTCTGTATTACACTGCCTGGCCAAAAAACAAAGTCGCCACCTGGATTTAACTAAGCAAATAATGTACAGTAAGAGCATTTCCACACGCACAATGCGAAGGGAACTCAAGGGATTGGGACTGAACAGCTGTGTAGCCACAAGAAAACTAATCAGTGAGGCTAACCGGAAAAAATGCTTCAATTTGCTCGGGAGCATAAAGATTGGACTCTGGAAAAATGAAAGAAGATCATGTGGTCTGATGAATCCAGATTTACCCTGTTCCAGAGTGATGGGCGCATCAGGGTAAGAAGACAGACAGATGAAGTGATGCACCCATCATG
>JAQQAE010001095.1:4846-27387 GCA_029823295.1 Pseudamia nigra
ACAGAGCTTTTCTGATCCACCTGGGCCCCACCCCCTGGACTCACACCCTCCCACTCACTTCCAACCCTCCCTTCAATGTTGCCAGGCAACCGTCAGCCATGAGAGCCAGTGCATTTTTCAGCCAATCAAACTGCTGAACATAATTTTGAACAGCTTTGATGGAGGAAGATAGATGCAATTGCTTTATATCAATTCCTCCTCTCTCAATCAGCTTTATGCATTATGAATAACTATGGTTTTTATTACACTGTACATACCAAGTGTTCTTAGGCAGAGTGAACCTTTTATCATCACTGTAGCAGCCCATACTTCTAGTCCACCACTGGGCGGCGGCATGATCAGTTTCTCTGTTGCCACACAGGCTACAAGAATTTTTTACTGCTGTTGCTAAGCAATCCTGACTCTCATGTCTTACCTGTGAAACACTTGTGATTTTTGCAGATGTCCCTGACACCATTTTGTCTTTGTTTACACCATTTTGAAATGCATGCAGTTCCTTGTGGGGGCAAAATATGTAACATTACATACAAGACTGACTCCATTGCCAACTATAAATTAGACTTTATGAGTCAATATATTATTAAAAAAGGACTGATACATGGCACGTGCATGGCTCTGAATAAACGATGTACCTGCTGTGTTTGAGGTCCTTTTTAGGTTAAATATTAGCCTTGAGCAGCTTCAGTTGACTTCATCTCATCATGCAGGAGGCAGGAAATGTGCTCTTGACTGATTAGGTCAGCAGCTCTTGTCTTCCACTTTACCAGCAGTGGAGAGATCTAGATGCTGTCTGCATAGATATGTTGTGAAGCTTCTTGTTTTCTTTGTATAAAAACCTCTGACATGTTTGCATTGGCTGCTTGGTATAATCCAAACATTATCCAGCTCATCAAGTCCCATTTCATTTTCTTTAATTCATGTTGGGTTTTGTCTTTTACACTCTCCAGGTCTGCTGTCCCTCCCCCTGGTCCCTCTGTGTGTTAGTCCCTCATCTCAGCTTTGGTTGCTGTGCAGATGGCTCTTTGTTGGTGCATAACAATGGGTCTAAGGTCAGTGTGCCTGATGCCATCAACACATTTAAAGTTCTCCACTACAGCTGTCTATGGCTTTATTTGTAGTTTGTCTAAAACAAGTCCTTGTCGAGCATCAGGCTACCTGTGAATTACATTACTGTGATGAAATAGGAGGAAGTTGGAAAACCACAAACACGTGCAATAATATCCTTAGCCTTACTAGCTGTAAACACGTTAACAGACATGATCTTGTTTCCATATCTGAGCCATATCTAAGCCTGTTTTAATCTCCAAGGCTGTCATCAAATTTCTCAAATTTTTAAATCGGCAGTGTCTCAGTTGTTGGCATGCTATGGGGCATGTGATATCACTGAAACAACGAGAATATCAGATCAGCCAGAGAAATAGAAATGCAAATCTACCATCTGCTCTGTGATCCCACACCAAACTTCATCATTCAAGAGCTAATGAAATAGTTACATGCTTCATCCCTAATATAGGCCACATATTCTCAGGGTAACAGGATACCGTTTCTGAAATTGTAAGGAAAGAAACTAAGAAAGAATTAATGTGTCAACCATAGAAAGAATGAAATGCTTTAAAAATACTTGATTGTAAATAAAGTTCTTTTCCTTTTTAAATATCTTCAGTGCAAGGTCATTGTTTAAGATTATTCCTAATTTTTATTTTTCATTTATTGTGTGTGTGTGTGTGTGTGTGTGTGTGTGTGTGTGTGTGTGTGTGTGTGTGTGTGTGTGTGTGTGTGTGTAGCAAAGCGTCATGAGTTCTTCAAGCAAATCTGCAGCAGGAAAGGGCAGGTAAAATGAAAGGCGGGAAACTAGGAGGAGGAGCCGTCCTCGTGAAGCAGTAGGAATTACTGGAAATTTCCACTTTTATGGCAAGACATTTGCAGGGGAGGGGATAAGAGGTGACATAAATAAGGTAGCAGAGCCCAAGCTATAGTGAGGCTGTGCAGAAGAAAACCGCTTTTTACATTTTTAAGCACGTAACAATAGTTTTGCAATTACATTTTTGCATGTATTTTTCCTGCTGGGGAATTATACAATAATACCATGTACTTGATTGTAACTTTAGATTAACTGCAGTGTGTAGTTCTGTTTTACACTGTTTTTTACACTGTTGTATTACAAAGTACAGACAGATTTTACATTTATGTAATGTATTATACCTGTGTGATTCTGCATGTTGTACTACTGTATGTATGAAGTAATATTTCCTTATTATGGAAGGTAAAGTGCTTGCTGATGAATATTAATGAAACTTAATGTATTGATTCACTGGCAAAATGTTGAGCTACATCGCATTCCAGTCAAACAGAACCTGCTGAGAAACATGTTTTTCTTTCACTGCTGTGATGTATCAGCAATTAATGAAGACTATGCCTTTAAAGTTTGAACAGTCCAAAAATTGTTGCAAATTTTTAATTCTTTTAAATATTTACTGGACCTTTCAACAGTGAGAAAAAATATGCGAATTATTTTTAGTTTGACTGAGGCATTTGTTGCAACTCATTATTTACATGCTTTTTAATAAACAAGCAAAAAAAAATAGAACATAACATTTGTTTAAATGTTTATCACACCCTGCAGATCACTTCTTAGCTTCAAAAGTGTAAAAAAGTGCTTTTACAAAACACGAAAATTGTAACTGTTTAAACTGAACTAGTTTTAGGGTTAGGGGGTGACCCATCTGAAGGTCCTCACAGGCTTTCCTTCTGCCTCCTAGTGAAATGTCAGTGCACTGCATTATTTTATTGTATACAACCAGTTTTTAAGGAAAAATATAACACTGACTAATTAAGGGCCTGGAAAACACTTGCATGAAATATCATATGGTAAGATAAAGCAATATCATTACCATGGTGGATTTGATTTTTACCTTGATTTTTTTTTTTTTTTGTCACAGCAGTTTGCACCATTTTCTCTACAGGACAGCAGCCCATTTCTGCCCGTGCTGCATGAATTATGTGTGTCCTGATATGTCCTTTCAGCTCCACAAAAAATACTCCCATGTGCTCCTTCTATAGTAGCATCTCATAGTTGGGTTTTCATATATGACAGTAACAATATGACAACAACTATGAAGCATTGTTGTGGCTCAAATGTCTTTTCCACACTACAGTCCTGAACATTACATGACAAAATCTGATGAATTTTGCTACAGCTCATATCATAACCCCTTTTACCCTCATTTATTAATGAGTCTTTAAATATCTGTATTCCTCCATACAGTGTAGATTTTTTTCCTCACAAATAAGTATATTAAGAACCTCCTTCGGCTCAGTCTGCATCACAGTATATTCATCCCAGTTATTAGTTACCAATAAATGACTTAAATTTCACTTGCAATTTCCTCCACTATCAGAAATGCAATCAAAGCAGAGTTTGTAAGCTTGCATTAACTTCTTCAGATTTTAGCTGGTCCATGATATTCTTCACACATTTAAAACAAACATTGTATGACATAACATACATTTTAAATGAAAACAAACATTGTACGACATAACATACATTTTAAATGAAAACAAACATTGTATGACATAACATACATTTTAAATGAACACCCCCCCAAAAATCTGAGGTAAACGCAAACACTGCTTTAAACCACAGAGATGGAGACACGTACCTTTGGAGAACACGGTCAGTGGTGTTTTCTAAACCCTCCAAGTACCAACAAATTCATGCATCACCACAGTGGGACACAACGACATATCAACAGTCTCCAGGACTTCAGGAAATCTTGGCCCCATGTCTGAAGAGCTTTGGTTTACACAGTATGTGTTTCAGCAGTTTGTTATGCCACTGTATGTTAAATACACACTTTTCTGTGTTCTTTCATGGTTGATCACACAACCTTATTTCTGTTTTAATGCTTATTTAGTTAAACTAAATGTTTTCTGTAACATTTCTGAAACGTTATCAGTATAATATTCACCAAAATTCATAGGTATAAACATAAATATTTAATTTCAAGTATTCATTGTACATTGCTGTGACCATGAATGGCTTATGATTTTGCATGTACTAATTTGAGTGTCTGCTGTGTATCTTTAAACTCATGTTTAGTTGTTTTAGCTATAAATGTGGACCCCACCAAGACTAGTGGTGTTTTAGGGCACTACCAATGGGGATCCTGATAAAAATGTATAGATATTGCAAAAAACATAAGAGAAATGTACTCTTAAAAGCTGTATAGAGTAGTTACTCTAGGACTGATGCACTAAAGTACACCGCCAGTGCACAGTGTGACGTCAATAATAATGGTACATTGCTGATCAGTAAGGACATGCTGTACATTCTCCTTCACTATACATTTGACTTATGAGTCCGGAGGAGAAGTTAACTTCATGTTGTCCCTATACACTGCAGGGCTTCCCTGAGAACCACAGAAAGCCAATCAGACCATGCAAGACATGCTGTTCAAAACAAAAGATCTCAGCTTGCCCCCAACAATTTCTCTAATTATTGGGACCCTTCCCCCACCTAATCCTAACCTCTGCTCTTTGATGGGCCCCACTTAGACCTACCCCCCAAGCACTAGCATTCCACAAGTCAGGTCAGTCAATTGTCTCCAGGAAATTAAGGTGAAATTAAGATGTTGAACCCATCATCCCGTGTCCTTATATATCCTCTGACCTCTAGCACACAACATTTTGAAACTTAAGAAAAAGCTTTCCTCGGGTTGTGGAAACTGGAGCAAAAATATTTTATTTACTCTAAAACATGTGCCGCCATGAACACAAAGAGGCCTTTCTTTTATACAGGATGACATTCTGTGGTTCCATCATTTTAAATAGTATAAAAAAGTTTTCCAGTTCCCACTTATGGAAAGACTGGTAAACTTGCCAGTCAGAAAAAGATTAAACATTTTTACATAGCTACATAAATGTTTTTCTTTAACTGTCCCACTCATTGCCACACTTCGGCATACCACATTTACCTGCAGAATACACAAGATGCCAGAGATAGATTTTTTTCTTCACAATAGATCTTTGGCACATGGTAACATGTTGAAGTGGGCAAATAAGAGGAAAAAAATACAGGAAATGATCTCACAAACACTCCCTCTCTCTGAATGCTCTCATTTTCCAGCTACAGAAAAGAGTGAGTAATGCCTTCTGCTGCTTTAAGTCTGTCCTCATACTCCTCCCATGGATCTAGGTTTTGCGCTCTTAAGTCCATTACATTGTGGATGTCTGCTCCACTGCATGGCCTGCAAATGGTTTTCATTGCCCATATAAAAGGTTTCCACTCTATGCAGTGACATAACGTGTACTCATGTACTGTCAAGACGATTATTTTACATTTGCTGCTATGTTTCTGACATTTTTAAACCCAGACTACAAATACAAATGTTGTAATGATTTGTTCATGCTTCAAAATTATGCACTTTTGTCATTTTGGTAAATAGTGCTAAGTACTTGCATTACCAAAACAGACACATGATGAAAAAAGTTAAATGAAAAGCTAGATGAATCTCAGTAAAAAAGGGTCATACAGCTGTTTGATCTTTAAGTGTAATTGCAGCCTTCATAATTAGGCCTGGTATATTCGAGCTGGATGTGAATGACTAAATAGGACTTGGGAGGTTTCTTCAAAATCAGTGGCTTGAGAACTGGCATGGCATGGAGACAACAACTAAGGATTAGGTGGTAGGAGGCCCTTAAATTAGAGGCTGAAGAAATATTTGTGTCAAGATATCCTCTTTGGATGTGCCGGGACAAGCTGAAGACAAAAACATTGGAAAGGCTGTGTAGAAACATTTGAGATCCAGACCAAACTGATGACACATGCCGTGTGTTGGAGCTACACTGTTAAACAAGCAGAGATTAAAGTGCTGTGCTGACAAGCATCAAGGGTAAATGTTTTATGAAAATGAGTGATAACTGGGTGTGGATAAAAACAATGACAGGTGTGGTAAATGGTTGCTGCAGGTCAAATTATTTTGTTGACACAAGATAATCCACTGTAGCACATATTACTCCAGTGTAAGTGCCACAGCATAAAGCAGTCCATTTTAACCTGTAATTACAAAAAGACAGAAGGTTTTCCTTATTTTTAAATGACAGGGACACACTGTCCTTCTGCAGGTGTTAATGGAACAAGAGCCCACGCAGTTGTGTGTTGCCATTTCCTTTGGTTTAACAGTTGGATGAGTGAGTGCAGTAACAGCCAAGAAAGTTACCACAAAGAAGAGAAACGCAGTTTGTTTTTGCACCAAAAAAATCAAAATCAGAAAGACTTTAATGGTCCCCAAAAGAAAATAGTGCTTCATCTTGCGCCATCACAGTAGAAAAGCGAAAATAGTACAATGATGCAAATAAAACAATACACACCTAAGAAACATAGTATAATGATCAATGAACAAAATTAATTTTAAATGACATTAAACTCCATTGAACAAGAATTAACAACTGTAAATGCATTAATACTATTGCATGGAGAATTGCACATAGTAACTGAACTGAATGACTACGTGAATTGGAATAAGTGAAAGTTAAGATTTGAATATGATTATTATTGAAACAGGACAGGATAGTATCTATTGTTTTGTATGATAAAATGTGCAAATTTCAGGCCAAGGGGTAAAGTAATTTAAAAGAAATACTGAAAATACATCATGTGGTTTAGACACCAATATGTTTAGTTACATTGTTTAATTTAGGAGGCATTACCCACAACCTGGGTCTGTTACATTATGGTTAGTTAATCATTACACATGACTGCAATAGTGGTTCTGCATCTGTATGATTCAATTCATTTTATTTATTAAATTTTATTAATGATCTGACAAACCTTAAAATATATCTATATAGTCCTATGATATTCTGTGTATTCATGTGTGCATTTTCCAGCATGGTTTGTTGTGTTGTTTTAGCACTTTTCTTTTAATTTCTTAAGTCCATTGTTGTCTGTATTTTCATCTTGACCTCACATAGCCTTTGACTTCAGAAGTGAAACCTATTTTGCTCCGCCTACCTCAGTACAACATTTAATAACGTAACAAGACTGTTTGTCATTTAATGTGCTGTAAAATACATTTTTACACACTATAGGCTACATACTGTACTACACACCACACCCCATGGCTGTCCATGGTTAACTCTTCATTATCTTTTTCTTTGTTTCAAATGCAGCCTGGAGCAGAGAACTTCACTTCCATAATAAATCTTTGACAGAAAAATAAACAGTAAAATAAACAGTAATTACATTTAGTATGGTAACAGACAAAAATAGGCTACGTCTTTGACAATATATGTCATTAACATATATAATACATTCTGAATCAAAAATTTATCCAGCTGTCAGAATTTGCAGGTAAGCTATTTGTGTTTATATAGCTATATAATAAAATAGTGAACATTTTAAATGTGTTAAGACGGCAAGTACACTGTTATAAAGTTAATCAGTTTATAAGGTTTTGTTTTTTTTAAGTGAAAGTGTAAGTATAATTAATTAGGAACAAATTTAGTTACCAGAGTTAAATATAGAAAGGAGGTGTGGCTACGCGGTTTTCACGTCGTCACATTATTCCTTTTCGCTTGTAATTTGATACCGACCCCCATCTCTGCACAGAAAGAACACTAAGACAAAAGATGCCTTCATTAGGCATGTGCCCATAAACTTTACGAATCAATATACTTACAATGTTCAGTCGTTCAACGTGTCTAAAAAATCTTACAACTTTAACGAGAGGCTGCTTGAAACTATTGTTCGACATTTAGGAGAAAACCACACGTAAACTGATGATTTGTAGAAAAAATACTCACACGTCGTAGTGCAGCGCTTTAAAACAATTGACCAATCCGCGATTAGAAACCTGTAGGCGGGACTACTCGTCCAGATTGACAACACTCTCGCCAATAGAAGACTCCCTTGGTCGACGGTATCCAATAGGATGCGCGCTGGAGCCGCTGTATCCAACGAGAGTGCATTTTCAACGAGGTCGAGAGAAAAGCGGAGACGGGTAGACATCATTTCTCTTTCAGCGTCTTTGGGCTACCCACACGAAGGCAAAGCGCCAAGAAATTAAAAATCTTTTTTTTCTGATTAGGAATATAGTTATCCAAATATATTCACAATTAGCCATGGCCGATACAGCTGTTGACACGACCGCAACTGCAGAGGTTACAGCTAAGGTGCGTTTCATTCAGTCTTTTTTCAATTGAACCGTCGTGTTAAAAGATTTTGGGAACTTTGCAAAGTTGTTATATTTTGTATGTTAACAAAGAGGTGGCTGGACGTTAAACAGTAGTCGGTTAGTGGGCAACGGTGGAAACCCATACCTTTGTCACTTTATGCAAATTAAAGCAGTAATTCGGGGGGAAAAAGTGTATAACCGAAATGGCTTAAAATCGTATTCGTCATTCACCGCGAGAGTGATTGTTCTGTATTTTCCTCCGTCGACCGCCAATCAATACAGCTGCAAACTGAACTGTGTGTGATGTTGGCTAAGAAATGTCTTGTTGGGCAGACAAAGCGGCGTAAATGGTGCCGCTGGTGAAGTGGAGCTGTGCTGTGGGCGGGAAGCAACAGCAGCCATGACGCGCGGGTTGGGATGAAGATTTTTAAGACTGGTTTTTCATTCACGGTTAAAGTAAAATGAACACTTAATGAGGGAATTGTGTTGATCTACTTCGTTTCACACCAGACCTGCGGCGCTTCAGAATAAACTAGCAGAACTGTTAAGCGCCACATTGATCGAGGACATGCTTTTACTTTGTAGGAGCTGAAAGAGAAGAAAGAAGTGGAAGTGGAGGAGGAGAAGGAGAAGGAGAAGAAGACTGATCCGAGCGGGGACGCACCTGCCAATGGCACTGTGAGTTGGAGACGAGGACAAGCCTCATGGCCTTTTGTCTTAGCAGCCCTCATCATGCAGGTGTCGCTGCACCCGCCTCCCCCTTCTTTTCAGCTGCTCTCCACACTGCTTTGTTTGGGTTGTGAAATGGCACAGATGTTAGGTAGCAACGCTTTGGATGTTTCCATTGGGTTTTTGGGATGGAGTTTTCCCCAGAGCTTGATGGTTAATCCTCAGGGGAACTCTCCAAACATGTCTTTTAAACTGTCCCAGAGGAGTCTATTTTTTATTTTTATTATTTATATATATATATTCATGGAGGATTATTTTAACTATGCTTGGATTTCATGATATTTTTAGGGGTTTACAACAGTTATCATACAGTATTGTTTATTTAAAACTTTTGGAGGCTATGTCTTAGGCAACTAACTATTTTTTTGTTTGTTTCAGAATGGTGCTGATCACAGTGACAAAGTTGAAGAAGCTGCAGGGGAGGAACATAAGAATGGCAATGGTATATTTAATACAACCTTCTTTGCAAACTTTTCAGAATTCCCAAATAGAGCTCAGAAATATCATCAAATGTCTTTAACCTGCGTGTGTCTCTTATCAATATTCAACTTTTCCATTGTTCTGGTGGTCAAAGTGAATCCTAAATATGCATCTGAATGACTTAACCTGTCCTTTTGAAGGGAATGCAGAGGAGGCGCCCCCTGCTGAGGAGGTTGATGCACAGCCTGCAAAGCGTGCAGCAGAAGAGGAAGAGGTGGGTTACTTCTGTAGAATCAACCCCCATTTATTTGTGTTTTTGTATTTTGGTATTTATGTTTCTGAGTTACTCATAAAATATGAAACATTTTTGTCCTCATCAGGAGAAAGTGGAGACAAAAAAGCAGAAGACAGAAGAAAATGGAGAGTCAAAAGAGGGTGAAGTGGAGGCTTAGATCTCTGCCCTGCTACATGTTTGCAGCACTGTCTTAACCAACCTGGTCAACATCGTGTCATAGAGCTTGTGCTATGTGTCTTTGAGAGATTACTTTTTGTTTGCTCCCATGTTCTCACATTGCACTGGAGTCCTGAAACATAGTGGCCCTGTCTCCTTTTTTATGAAATGTTATTTATTGGTCTTTCAATTGAGCTTTTTTTCTACATGTACAAATTGGGCCACACCAAGAGATCTTTTTTTTTTTTTTTTTTTTTTTCATTTTTGAGGTTTTATATCAGTGTGTTAGGAGCACAATCTCTATTGTGTCCGTGCTGACCAGGCGACTCATACATACAGACAGCTGCTCACCTCCAAGGCTCATGTTGACCTTTCAGATTCACTTAAAGGACCAAAGATAAGTTTTAAGTGGGGGCTAATGGACAGTTGTTTGCATTATTAGTTGAGGCATGATTCTTTTTGTGTTGAGCTGCTAGTTAATCCTTGGCTTGGCTGTCCGGTTATCATAACAGATGGTGCAAATGAATAAAGGGGTTCTGTCTTGTGCCTCCATAATAAGATTGCTTGACCCTATTTTTCACAGGCAGGATTTTCTAATGTTAATTAACCCCTCTTAAATCTTAAGGCTTTGGTCATTTGTTCTGTATGCATTCCACGCAAGTTTGTACCATTTATACTTTGTTTCTAGCGTTTTCAATGAGTTATGTTATGGCTGGGTAGCCCAGTTTTGTGTCCAAGACTGCCTTTTTCAGAACCAGAATGACATTCGGTTACTTCAGCCACTGCTTTGTATATTCTGAAACAAATAAATTGTCTTTTTACTTAATTATATGTCTCCTTTGTGTGTATGATCATGTTAACACATCATTGGTGCTTCTTAAAGCAGTATCTTTATGAATGGATGATGTCACTTGACCCATTTTTATTAACACGGAAAATTACTGCCTTAGATGCAGGAAGGAACAGGAATAACCTCCGTTAGTAATGGAAAAGGGAGCAGCATATCAATACAGTATGTTGTGGTCTTGCTTCCTGACTCCCCCGTGTGGTGTACTTGTGAGTTACAGATAATCCATTCCAGTCAAGCTTGTGTGTAGTAGTGACACAGTAATTGACACCAGAATCCAAAATGGCAAAATGGTCATTTTAGTTTCAACTGAAACCTAAAAAAAAACAGATTTCCAGTAGCATTGCTAATATTGAGCTATAAGTGATACATGTTCACACAAAACTTTTTGTTTCAAGCAAGCTGCAACAGCATGATCCACACAGTTACTGTTTCCTCAGAAACATGAGCATGTTGTGCATCCAGTCAGTCCAGGAGGCTTTAATAGTAGGCAATTATTGACATTCAGTTAATGTAGCAAGTATGACTTGCACCATAATGTTGGGGTGCTCTTTGTAGGAGCCAGTCAATAAAATTATCACAATGACTTTGACTTAAAAGGCTTAAAACAAGCTAAGTAGTAAAATTTACTTTATGTTAAAGCCCTGAAGTCAGCTTTGATGCTCCTGTTGAGGCAGTAAAGCATACCCTTTGCCATGGCACAACAGATCTAAGAAATTATAGGTACCATATTGCAGATGAAGATGGCATCAGTAAGATGGATAAAAATAACAGCCTTTCCTGTGAGGAGTAATTTCAGGTGGGCAGAGCATGGAGGAGCAGAAGCCTACTATCATAAGCATGCATCCTGATGATGATAATAAGCACTTTCCCCACAGTTTTTCCTTTCAATGTTGTCCACCTTCAGTGTTACCCTTAGTTCACATGAGTCTTCTCTCTGTTTGTTGTTCTTCCGTTATGTTCGGTTTCCGACTCAATGCTGATTCACACCCCAGTTTCAACTTCTCCTCTTCCTGATAATGACAAGAATCACTGTCATTACAATGGCATGGCCAGGAGTAGGGTGACAGCTCACAGGGCTGTCCATGGCTTAGTGAGGGCCCAGACAGAATTTGCCACCAGTACACATGTCTATGTATTTCAAAGTGTGTGTCAGCCTGTTAGTCATACACCTGTGCAGTTTTCAGTAAGTGGCACTGTAATCATAATTGGGAGACGATTAAGAGTCGCCCAGCACCAAATAGTGAGATTTCGATAATCTGATTTGTTTTGTTATCACTTTGATTTCAGATTTATGTCTAAAGATAACTCAATTGTATGGTTGGTCATGTGTTTTTTCATTTACTATTTAAAATGCTGATAATTACAAGCACTTCAGAAACACAAATGTGATTAAGCCTTGTTAAGCTTCATCTGAATATTAAGCATGTGTTGCCAAATTATGCTGTAAGAGCTCCTGAATTAATGGAGAGGAATTAAAATTGTGTGTGTGAGTGGTCACTGGCAGCACATTCAGTTAGTCAAAAATCCTGCCTACAGTGTAACGCAAATATGCTAACTCAGAGAAACAGGCAGGTAGACATGTCTTTGGCCAAATGACCAAAACAAAACATCAACACAAAGCTTTGAAAGATTACACTGCAGCTCATGCAGACATTAGGCAACTGATAAAAGGAAGAAGAAAAAGAGGGAAAAGCTGTGATTAGCTTGTGTGTCGTGGTCAACATCTCTAACCTGAAGGCCAACAAGCAAGATAAGATGATGCAAAATTTTACAGCAAAGAATTAGACTCAACAACAGCTTCACCCAAGCACACAAACACACAAAATCAGTTCACACTGCATCCACAAGTCACACATTCATTTGCAAAAGTTAGGAAAAAAATGCATGGGCACACACACTGTATGAACATACTGGTCATGTACACATATTAGAGCAGTGGCCAATGTCTGTCTGTCTGTCTAGCTCTGAGAAGAGCAGTGCTGATTGGTGTAAAATAATCTATGATACTGTGCTGTACAGTGTGCAGCAGGGTGTACAGTGTGTCTGTCCTGTTAGTGAAGTGAAGGTCAACACACTCAGATGTGAAGTAACAGCGTGAGAGTGTCTGCCGTTAAGTGTGTGAGGTAAAGTGAATTAAGAGGCCTCTAAATGTGCACCAAAAGTGGCTGGGTCTCGCTTTCGGGGGGCTCACCCTCAGGGGGGGGCAGCTGGTACACCACGCAGAGAGAGGAGTACAGACAGCCCACGAATGACATCAGACTTGCAAAGTACATCACTCCCTGGGCCCCACCCACCAGGGAGGTCAGAGGTCCCATCGCCACAGAGACGAGGATCTGAGCCAGGAAATACTGGCAGCTGAGCAGGGAGATGTCCACCCCCATCCCTCGTCTGGTCCCTTCCTCTGATGAGCCACAGAACTGGAGAGCACAGAAGAAGAGTTTAGGTACATCTCTGATTGCAAATCACAAACATTCCTAATGAACTGTTTACATGGTCTTTGAAAATGACACTTTTGAAATAGTTTTATTGGTGGCAGATTCACATTACTTCCACCATATTGAAAATGTGTTTTTTTATATTTGTGCATGTCCAAACACCTGCTGATATCCTCTTCCATATTGTCCTAAAGAAGTTTTTCCTTCTGACTGGAAATGTGGACTTTTCTGTGGAGCCTCCATCTGTACTGGAGAGGATCTTTGTCTCTACTCCAGCTGACCTAAACATGCTAATGAGAACCCACCAGAAAAATATCCCACATGTCTCAGTTGGAAAATGCTTCAGTTGGAAAAAGGCCTGCGTTAGAATATCCAATCAGAATATCCAGTTTACATCGTGTCAAAATCAAAGCATTGTAAATTTCAGAATAACAGTGGAATCCTGGTGTGCATGTAAACATATGCAGCAGCAAATTGTGTCCTCAAACATAAGGTCCAGTGTGTAAGATGTAGTGGCAGCAGGTGGAGCGAATGCAGACTGCAAGCAACCGAACTGAACTGGTACTTTTTGCAGAAACATGGATGATTCATAATCAAAATAGTTTCTTTTATCAAAACCATATCCTGTGTATGTGCAGGATCAGCATCCATGAACCAGCATCAATGTGCATTATTTGCCACAGTGAGAATACAACTGGCTACATTTTAAATTTTTTTGTGAAACCTCACTAGAGGAGGCACTAATATAGATTTTGGATTTTTTTTATATCATCCAAAAGCACAACTTTGATTAAATGAATATATCATGTGTATTACCCATCCCTACAACCATCTGAATACTGTTTGCCCCAACCTGCTGTACAGTGGCCACAAAAACATGAAAAGCTATAGATGCTACATTTGGTTTGTTCATTCGGGACATATTGCTACGTAATGGAGTTAAACAGTGGGTGCTACCATTAAACGGAGTAAAGAAGTCTTTTGAGTCTTTGGAGGTACAACAGAAACATGATGTTACACTATGGACTCAGTGGATGGGACAAGTTCATTGTAAGGTAAGAGAAACACAACAAACTTTATTTTCATGTGATTGTACATGATCAGTCAAACATTTGGACACATTTTCTCTTTCAGTGTTGTTCTGTATTTTTTATTAATACCAAAGACATCCACACTGTGCAATCATATAACAAAGTAACCACATTTGGCTTTAATGACAGCTTTGCATTTTCTCAACAGATTCATGAGGTAGTCACCTGGAACGGTTTTCAGTTCACGTGGGTCTTGTCAAGAGTTATTTTGTTCCGTGTCTTGCCTTCTTAATGTGCTTGAGATCATCAGTTGTCTTTTGCAGAGAAAAGGTGTGTACTGTCTCAATAGCCCTATTAGTGCTACTGTAATGACTAGACAAATTTATATTATGGCAAAAAACTCTGTTAAGTAAACTGGAAAGACTTTAAGGAATTGTCAATTCAAGTGCACATAAAGCAATTCAGGAAAAAGTCAATCAATTACTATAAAAAAGACATACAGTATATTCACATAGTCAACCTAGCAACAAATAGCAACACAGCTTTATAAAGTGCATCTGAAAGGCAGGCATATATATAAAAAAGGACAAGACATGGCTCACAGTTAGAAGCCTGATTGTCCAGTACATGTGTGTGTTTCTGTGGAATGGTGGGGAGTTCACAACAACTTTGAATGTGTCCCCAAGTGCAGTCGCCAGAGCTATTGAACACAAATTGATCATATCTAAGGTTAATAGTTCTATGTACTATGGTGGTTCTATGCACTGTATTTTCTCCTTACTTAACTTAGTGTTTCTTGCCATAATATGGATTTGCACAGTAGTTGTAGTAGCACTGAAAGGGCTGTTGACTTTGTCTCCACTCTTCTTCTGCACAAGACAACTGATGGTCTAAAGCACATTACGTAATACTTTTTTGTTTAATACACAATTCCATACATGTTCCTTTACAGTTTGGACGTCTTCAGTATTAATGTGAAATGTTGTAAATGATAAAAATAAAGACAAACCACCGGAGGAGAAGACGCATTGAAACTTGACTGTTAGTGTGCAGTAATGCAAACATAATTATCAACACTGAATTCAATTTCTGCAGTTAGATCCTCTTAAATCCTACACTCACTGAACCTTTAAACTCAAACGGCAGCCCACGTAGAGACATACCTGCGGACTCTGGTAGTATTCACACAGCAGAGAGTAAGGCAGCGTGCATAGAGAGGAGAACAGCACCCCATAGGTGACACACAGAGACAGTACCACATAGAGGTTGGTGGACAGTGTGGCCAGGCCTGTGCCCAAACCAAACGCCAGGTAGGCAAAAAAATACAGAGTGCGAAGAGAAAAACGCTCCTCCAGCTTCTCCAATATGGCTGGAAGTTGGAAAGAGGCAGAAGACAAAGAACAATTAAAATCTGTGGGTAAAAACACAGGCCAGAGCTTCACAAATGTCAATCATGACATAGTTTACCTGAGTAGAAAGCAGCACTGAATGCATAGATGCACATGCCCCAGCAGCCCATGCTAACACCAGCATTGTAACGCTGGTAAGCCTCAGAGTCATGGGGTGCTTTGGGGTCGCCTTCAAATACCACCTCCCCCATGAAGTCAGTGTAGAAGAGCAGCATGCCTTCAAAGGACAGCCAGCCTGGTGCACAGATGCAGACACAGAGTTAACCCTTAAGTTTCTCACTGTCTACCTCACTAAAATAAGGCAGTGTAAATGGATTTTCAATCCACACATTGTGCCCATAATGTTTACTTCTGCAGCTGCACCTGATGTTTGTCTTTTTAATTTAGAACTTGCTCTCATCTTTGGAAAATGTAATATATTTATATTGTGGAATGTGTATGTTCAGGTTTTTTTTTTTTTTACATATTCAATTTGTACAATTTCTGTTCATTTTTTTGGTGAGCTGTGGGTTATTCACCTTGCTTTTTTAGTGTCTGCTTTCTTGATTGTTTTGTTCATTTTTTGGTGAATTAGCAGATTATTTTTGGTGAATTAGCAGATTATTTTTGTATAATTTCATGATTAGTCCATTCATTCTTTGATATTTTTTGTTTGTATTCTTCGTTACTTTGTTTATTTTTTGGTAATTTTGTTGAATTACGGCTGGTTTAAAATTAACATTATGTATATATATTTAATCCTCATTCTTATACATATTAACTTTTATATTTAGAGAATAAAATACATATAAAGTTACACGTGGATTATTTTGCAGTTAATCTGGAGATATAGATTAACTGCTAATGACTCAGTGAATAAAAAGCCTGATACCTGTAGACACCTTGTTGAATATAAAATAATCAGTTCATAAAGGCAGAAGGTTTTACATTTAATTTAATTTAAATGGTTACTAAGTGACTTTTTTGGTTTATTTGTTCTTCTATAGTCCCACTCATTGGAAGATTTTACAAAACTCCTGAAAAATGACTTGAATCATCTATACTTCTTTTTCTTTTTGCAGCTGTATTTCTTGTTATTTATGGTACATACATTAACATAAATACCATAGCTTTAAATCTTACTTTCTGGTAGTTCTCAACATCACTGTAAATAAGGATTCAATCAGATTGAAATAAAGGTTATACATTGCAAATAAAATCGTTTTTCTTACCCAAAAAATGATTAGTGCATAAACTCCGCAGAGAGGGAGGCATTCTGTAGATGGCTATACACAGCAGCTTCATTGACATTTGGGATTCTCCTGTCTCCACATTCTCACTGAGGTCACTTTCATAGCGCACACCATTCAGCAAAATGTTCGCCACCTTCGCAACAGAAAAGTAAAGACATACAGTGTATTTAAAATGCTGTGATTTTTACTGACTACACAACCTCCATCTTTTGAAACCACGTCTGACCTGCTGGCTGAAGGTCACAGTTCTCCTTCGTCCATTTTCCAGCCCAACAATCTGCGTTCCCAAAGGCTCCTCCATGAGAGCCAGACTCTGAGGTCGCTTCAGAATACCAGCGGTGGAGCCCCGATGTGGCCCTGCAGCAGGCTGTGCCCCAGCTGTGATCTGAGATGCTCCCTGTGCATCTCTCTCAGGCTGCAGCTCTTCTGCATCCTGAGCTTCCCCTGCTGGATGAGGCTCCACATCTGTCTGCGTTTGTCCAACGGGATGGCTTTCTGTCTCCTGCCTTGACTCATCATGTGGAGGTGAGTCCCCTGGTGGCATCGGGAGTGCTGTGGAGTTGGGGCCAAGGCCCTGAGGTGTCTGCTGACCCGTATAGCAGTCTATGAGCACTCTGTCTATGTAGGAGGTTCCCAGTGAAGAGGCAAACTCATTGATGCCTGTTAGTGAGCTGTCTCGACTTATAAAGCTGCCGTATTTTGGAGTGAGGGGGCTCAGGGGGGATATAGGACTAGTGAGGCCTGCACATAGACGTGCATTGGCACTACAGGAGTGGGCCAACGGGTCAGGATTACATGGATGAGAATTTGAAAAATTATAGCTGTAAAGACCTTCCTCATCATCCTCATCAAGTCCTGGAGCTGATCCTGGAGGGACAGGAGGAGAAGGAGGAAGCGGAAGGCTCGGGCTTTTCAGATGATTTTTGCTGGAGTTTTTACTGGGTTGGCTCTTTGGTAGGGGTCGCTCAGGAATACTGATCAGAGTCATGACGGTGGCGAACACTAGGGTGATACTCGTGAACAGGTAAATGACCCGCAGCTGGCCTCCCATGGATTTTCCAAACTGGGTTTGGTCCCAGTTGATGCCTCCCACAATGTATCCAAATCCACCTCCCAGTCCTAAGGAGAAACATTTTGAAACAGTTTGTAACCACTTTTCCAAGAGCTGTTCATTTTTTTATTCAGTGTAGGAAATTCAGTGAAAATTTCTGATGCAGGCTCTTGTGTACCTGAATCTACAACATAAATGACTATATATACAAAGAATATAACAAGATATTTGTTTGACAGAGTGCACTACATCGCTCATTCCATACTTTTGCAGCACCAAGCCCTCTTTTTTCATAAAAATATTAAATTATTTCAATGAGTTAGTTCTCAAATCCTACCTATATTTCCAAAAGCAGATACCAGGCCTGGCTCTGTTATCATATACCCTATTTATCATATCCTAAAGCTTGATTTCAGTTCTGGTACATTTTTATTCACTTAACACTATGATTGAAACATTGTAAAGTGATTTTTTTTTACCTGCCAGTAGTGCATGGATGTTAAGCCCCCGGTCTTGGTCTTCTGGGCTGCACACATCCATCATGTAAGCATGGCTTGGGTTGTCAGCTGAATCAGCGCTGAAGTCCATCAGAACAACACCACACACTGTCAGGACAATTCCCCATTTGTGGTTTGATGCTGTATCAGCCAATACACCTCCAATGTCTCGTCCATTCAGCACCAAGGTAAGACCCACTAAAGCGCCTGCAAATCACACACCACATAGAGTATGTATATAAAAGGTCCCCCTTTATATGTTGATTTTCCAGTAACAAAGAGCAACGCAGCTTGTGACAACAGCCTTACCTTACTTTAGTTTAACAGCACGCATTATGAACTCTGAGGGCTGACCGTCAAGAGTCATAACTTTTTAACAGACACAGGGTATCATGAGGACGCTACTAAGCTGTTGCATAATGGGAAGTGTAGTATCTTACATGTTTCCTTCAGGTCTCCAAAGTCTAATTATGCAATGTATGAAATGGAGATTGAATGAATGAATGTTTCTCACCAATGGCCAAAGCAAAAATGAAAGGCCTTCTGCGCCCAAAGCGGGATGTGCAACGATCACTCCATGCTCCTATGAGTGGCTGAACGAGGAATCCTTTAAAAAAAGACAATGACATAATACCATCATGAAGCATTACATGTCCATGTTCCACAGCAGATCACCTCACCTTGTTGTCATCTTACCCAGTATGGGGCTAATAAACCACACCAAGCTGTAGAACTGATCAGGGAGGCCCATTTGGAGAAGCACAGGGGTCACGTAAGCAGTTTCCATGGCATAACTAAATTCAATTCCAAACAGGATGCAGCCATTGAAGAGTAGCTCTTGAAAGGTCCGTCTTGGAGGCAGTTCACTTAGATCCAGCTGGTCAAGGGGGCAGGGCGTGTTGGGAGGTGGAGGAGGGGAGGGTCTTATTAACTTCCGGCGTTTTGGCTGCCTCTGGAAGTTATTGGCACGGTGGCTGAGGTGCCGAGTTGTGGACGTGGGGAAGCTGGCGGTCTTGGGGAGCGAGCACCTCCAGATGCCTTCCTGAGCTGTTGAAGACCTCCCTCCAGGACTGGCCAAGAGGGGGTCGCTGGGGGTGCCCATGCCTGGAGATGACATCTCGCTCAAGCCAGCTTACACTGCAGGATGCATGAAGATGAGGAACAGTGAATTAAGTTATGAATACAATGTGATTTGTATTGATTATTTCATCAGAGGGAGTCAAGATCACTTTTGAAGCAGTGTTTCCCAAGCTTTTTTGATTCAACACACAAAAAGAAATGTGACATCTCCTTAGGACTCAAACACAAAAACCTACATAACATTTGAATGTTTTTATTATTTAAAATGATCATTTAAAATGATGAACATAACTAAAAAAGTTTAGAGATACTCAACAAAATAACTGAGAAAAAACAAAATATCAATTAACTAAATACAAAATATAAAAGAGAACATCGGAACAAAATGTCAACAAACAAATAAATATAAAAATGTTTTTAAAAAAATTTAAATCACCTAAACCTTAATAATGACAAAAACACACAAATTAAACAAAATAGAGATGAACACAATAATGAAAGAATTACCATTGAAAAAACAATCAATATATTGGAAACAACACAAAATATAACCAATAAAACCAAGAAAATATTCCAAAGAATTTACCAAATACCCATAAAATGAGCTAAATTTAATCACAGTTCACAAAACAAACAAAAAATGAAGATTGCCAAAATGAACAGAATATCTACAACATGCAGTATATAAAAATAATACAAATAATCCATAAAATCAACAAAATATCCACAATACAACAAATAAAATTAAGAACATTCCACATATTAACGAAACATCAAATAAACTGAACAACAGTTAACAAAAATGAACAATAGTAACTGTAAAAACAATAAAATAATCCATAAATTGAATCAAAGCATTTGGGGTATAAGTTTGAAACAGGCAGGTGGGGTGTACTGTATGACAGCGTGGACGTGGGTGAGATGTTTCTGCTGCTGTGGCTGTGGATCTACCCAGAGGACACTGCAGTCCTCATCAGACAGCAGTGAGGAGCACGACGTGCTGCATCTAGTGCGCATGTTAGTGCGCTGCGCAGAGCCCATGTGCTCGGCGAGGCTCAATACGGCGCTGTAGTAGGCTATGCGGCAGCTCTCATGGAGCCTGTTTCCATTTCATGGAGGGAGCGAAAACCGGGCACAAAGGAGCTGCCGGATACCCGAATGTGACCACGTTAAAGCGGATAAGGGCGCCAACGTGACGCTTTTGCTCCAATTCAAATGAAATACCCGACTATTAGCGCTCCTTTATGTGCCCACGACGCTGATGGAGTCCGCTAACACATACCCTGCTCGACATGACATCTGGTTTTAAAGGCGAACACCACGCCACACCGTCGACCCAGCGGTGTGAGAACATGAAACAGCAAATCAAAGATGATAATTACCTCGTGTTGGCGGCTCCTCATTTATTGCGGCATCATGACATGGAGGCGAACGCAGCAGCCTTTAGGACTTAAAAACGTCGTCGGGTAAATTACAGGAGTCATGATTGTTTTTGGTTTCCTTTGATGCAGTCATCCCCCCGCTCTTTCCTCCGTCCCTGCTCCTTCCCCCTCTTCATCTCCCCCTCCGCATCTTCTTCCAGAGCTGCCGTGACGTCACACCCCTCCCTGCAGCATCAGCACCACGGAGCCTCTGCAAAAAACTACATCTATCTATCCATCTATCTATCTATCTACAAAAGTTGTGTTTTCCAGACTTTTTCAACTCAACACAACATAAAATAAAAATAAACAGAAACAAAATTAACCATAAACTGACTTTTTTCCTGTAAATGAATCAATTTTTATATTATTTTTAAATGTAAAAGATAACATTTTAACATCTAATCAGTAAAATAAACAATAGAGCAAAGAAATCTAGAAAATTTATGGAAATGAACAAAATAATCAATAAAATCAACAATTGTGAACAAGACATTGAAGGAAATAAACAAATTAACAATATAATAAGTAACTGGAAAAAAGACTGAAAAATTAACAGATTTAACATAGATTTATGAATTTAAAAATATGATTCTTTTGTTTTAATGCCATATGCCAAAAATAGGGCTAAGTCATCAATTCAATTTTCAATTCAATCTTTATTTGTATAGCGCCAATCATCAGAAGGCACAAACTGAACACGTTAAAGAATAGACTCAACAAAAATAAACAAAATTATACACAAAATTTACAAAAAAGTACAAAAAGTTAACTAAAAATTAATCATGGATACGAGCAAATATCAACATATTTGAAAAATGAAAAGTATAATAAAAAATGACTAAAATATGAACTGTACATCAAATAAACAGAACAAAAAAGATACTCAAGGACATAAACAAAAATGAGCAATGTGATTAAAAATGAATGAAACACTACCAAAGTCACTATTTGAAAGCAGAATGAACCTAAAAAATAAACAAAATAATGAAAAAAAAACAAATATGAAAAAATACTCAAGGAAATAAACAAAAATGAAAAATATAAACAAATGAAATAAAAAATGAAAAAAATACAAAATACTCAAGGAAATCAATAAAAATGAACAGTATAATAAAGTGAAGAGAAAAATGCACAAAATTCTCACAAAGTGAAGTTCAGAATTGTGCTCCCTTTCATCCCTGTTTCATGTCCACTGTGCCATGTTAATGCAGGAGCTTATGGACTAGTGGGGCATCTGGAGCTACTTTTTAATGACACTGAGATGAATATGGATAATTGTTCTGAGAGGAATAACAAAGATGTCAGGTCTCAGAGCTCATCTTTATGAAGATAGATGAGAGAGAACTGGTATACCAACCTCTGTGGAAATGCTGGGGGCTGCCTCCTCTCATTGTGTGTGTGGGTGTGTGTGTGTGTGTGTGTGTGGGGGTGTGTGTGTGTGTGTGTGGGTGTGTGTGTGTAGCTGCGACTGCCACTGTTAAGTCAAAGCAAGCAGTCAGCATGGCCATCTGTAGCTTCAGATCTGGTTTTAGGCTCAAGGTTAGAATCAGGTTTCTGCATACGTTTATGAACTGAATAAAAATGTACAAAATATGAACAAAATACATTTCCTGGCCAAAAAAAGTTGACACCAAAAAAAGGTCACACACTCTAATTCAGTATTTTTTGGACTGCCTTTAGCTTTGATTACAGCAAGCATTCGCTGTGGCATTGTTTCGATAAGCTTCTGCAATGTCACAAGATTTATTTCCATCCAGT
>JAQQAE010001096.1:0-27370 GCA_029823295.1 Pseudamia nigra
TGGAATATTATCCACCTCTGTTGGTCAGCGTTAGTTTAAACTTACCCTTCACTAGAGGTTATTTTGTTCTCTCCCATATTTTGCACTCAGCTGATATTAATACTTCATTCTAAAGAATTCCAATAGGCGACCAATGTGAGTACAGATGTCTGAGGGCAAGTTCATATTTGAATTTGCACATATTGGACTGTAACCAGATAGGATGAGGTGGGATAACATCAGCTAAGAAAGTGGTGAACTGGCTTAGCTTTCTCACATCATTGCTGCATCTCTGGGAGCTGCTGTCAGTTCAGCACACTGAGATTAAAATAAATCCACTCAACACACACAGGGAGGCACACCAATAAATGTGATCATTTCAGCATGTTTGCAACGAGCCTCACCTTCATTGCAACTGACATGCTGCCTGGGAAAGTGAAAACAGGCTTATGCATAGAATATAATGTCCTGACAGTAAATGAGAGCGTCGTTTAGTGTCTGAAGCATTATCAAAATAGTATGACATTTCATTACCAAGCAATTTTGAACATGTAAATGTGTAAATGTAGCCCCGTTCCAAGTTTCACTGCAGCCTCTTAATGAATTTGGAAACTGCCGCAAAGCTGGAAAGAAGCCGAGAGGACGTTCATTAGACACTGACTGTCGGGTGTGGATGGTGAGATTGGAGTCGTTCAGTGACGTCTGTATGACAGACAATCACAGTTACCTATTTGCACCATTTGGAGATTGATGGACTGATTTCTGTTGTTGAGTCCAGTCAGTTCCTCCCACTCCCAGCAATCGCATGAATTTCCTACTTGACTTTTTAAGTGCATCTTCTGGAAACATTATGCGTTTCTGCACTCTAATAATCCGTGCATTTAGAACATAGATGAAAAGGGAGACTGAAGTAATATCAATGTCTATATTATGACTTAATCCACTTAGGTTCATTTGGTCTTCTCATGCTATTATTATTTAATATCTTTTACACAGACCAGTGTGGCTTTTCTCATACCTGACAGTTTCGACTGCTCACTTCCTGCAATCTTCCAACTCACACTGACCAATGCCTCTTATGGACATTTGAGCATCCCACAGCCCACAAATTACCTGTAATAAGAACACTATTTGACAGGACCAAAATCATAACGGATAAACAGGACAGTCAAGAAGAAGAAGTGAAAGCACTAAAACGATGTCAATACCCAAACTGGGCTATAAAGAAAGGGAGACAACAGGCTATAGAGAAGAAGAAAAACAGGTGAAAGAGGACAGAAAAAAGGAAATAAGCATGGTCACATTATCATATGTCAGGGGCATCACAGAAAAAGTACAGAGAGCCATCAATACACCGGTGAAGCCGTACAGGAAACGGAGACAAATACGAGTCCACCCCAAAGACAAAATTGAACCGGATCAAAAATGTAGCGTCATTTACAAAATCCCACGCAGGTCGTACAATAAAACATACATCGGGGAGACAGGGAGGGCTTTCAGTACACGGAAAAAAGAACATAGAACACAATGTGAGAAAGAAACGGCGAGGGCGTGCACAAGAGCAACAAAACCAAAACGTTCAACAAGAACAACTCAAATCTGCCATCTCGGATCATTGCAAAAGAGAGAAGCACATTATGGACTGGATGGAGCTAAAGTCATCGGGACACCGTCGCTGGATAAAGGACGCAATTGAACTCTGGAGACGTGCCACCGGGATGAGGGGGCCTTCTTGCTTTTGCACATCTGGGATACCGTACTGAAGACGTCAGACTGCAGTTGGTGCCGTCATCCTACCTTCACTGGTGGGGTAAGAGCACCAAAACCTGTGTGAATCACCTGGCAAAACACGTCACAGCAACATCATGTGACCACTCTGAGGAAGACAGTCGGAACTGTCAGGCATGAGAAAAACCACACTGGTTTTTGTGAAAATTGAGTGGTTTTGCGTGGATGCTATTGGGTGAGAAATAAATCACCATACTCAAAAAAGGTTATTCAAGTTGTGCACAAGAAAAACTCACACAAAACACAGGGTGTGAGTGAGAGCGCTGTACTAACAAAGAACGGTTTCAGCATGTAAACACAGCATAGAGTCACATTTTTAGCAACAGTCAAGATAAGCTTAGATAAGATAAAAGGTCCATCTTCTCTTCTCTCCAAGGACGCAAACATAATCTTTAATCTTATAACAAAGCACTCAGTCATGTTACTGTGGTGCACCCACATATGTGTCATCACATTCGGTATATTTGTAATGTAAATTGAGTCATTTTCCTTTAATCCACACTTTGAATAGTGTATTTATACCTTAAACACGTATTGTTAATTGACTGCTAATTTGATTATTAGTGCTGTGTAAATTATAAGTTAGGTGTATTTGAGGCAAAGCAGAACCTTTGTCATGACTGTCTTTCCACTTCACAACTTCTTGTACCTGCTACACTACTCATATTTTACATTTGACCGTCATCTCACCTTTTGTTATTGTGAGTCACCCATAACATTACAGCAGATGATTTCAGTCAGATTTCTAGCTGAATGCAATGTTTGACCCACGTTTCTTACCGTAGGTGAGCATGTACGTTGATACGGAATTAGGACAAGTTTACATGAGTACATAGATTAGTGATTCTTTTTAACAAATTCTATCACTTACAAATTTGGGTGGGTGTTTTTATAATGACCCCCTGTTCACCCAGTGTTGTTTACAGTCAGCTCTGACAGGTTTCATTCTCTCTAAAATCACTGGAATCTTCACTTCTGCGGTAGAGAAGCCACTGATAATGCTTTTTAGTTTGAGATCTTATTTTGATCCAATATTTCACTTTCATACAGAATATACTGGCAAAAAACAAACCCTAAATGCTTGAGTGGAGAAACAGATAAGCTTCTATTTCAATCAATAGGGCTGTCTACACACGCCTTGTGTTTATAGCTTTTTATTTGTGCTTTAGTCCCAATGAGACCTGTATCTGAATTACTGTGGAAAGGCTTAACACCAACAGGGTTCACTCAACAAAACAGAACAAAAATGAAAAGCTAAAAGTTACACAGGGTTGGATATTTAAGGGTAAAATGCAAATCATTAAAATGTTATGTCAGTACAGTGAATTGAAAGATTTGGTAAATAGTTCTTGAATACTTTCTTTTTAATATCGAACTTAGTTTCTCTTCTGCAGACTTAATATAAAACCATCAAGGCCATGAAAACTGACTTTCTCATAAGCACTAATGCATTTGAAAATCAAATCTATATAGGTTAAAGTACCCTCTGAAATTCAAAACCACCAAGGACAGTAAAATTATACATACACTCAGAAGGCGAGTTCTTGTGTGCATTAATACATCATGCAAGTGAACGTTACACATCAGTTATGTTTGATATGTGACGCTAAAGTGCAGGTTGGATTTCAAAAACCCACAACAGCAAAGAACATGGAGAAATGTTACTGAGAGTTTAGAATGATGAAACCTCATTTACCTCAACACTCACGAAAATGAAGTCTAGTCCATATTGACTGCCTGTCCTATCATTGGTCATTTAAATTGTTTGCTCCTGTCTGAATGAAGCCTGTGCATAGTTCAGGCAGGTGTGGAAGTCTATGCCTAATTTTCTGTCCAATCACCATCATCCCAGCCCTACTCACCCCTAAGCATGTGTAGCTTTAAAAACTCTTGCCATCCCCATTCATCCGTCACTCGCCCACAAATCCAATAAATAATCTCCTTCAAATCCCTTACCTCCTCCTGAATTAGGCTGAATGAATAACAATATATAAAACTCCAAAGCATACTTCTATAAAATCATGACACCAGGCTCTGCGAGGGGGCTTTGAGACCTCAGGGGCCATCTGTGATGAGAGCATCCTGACTGAACTTTAATTATTTGAGTTATGTTTTTGTATTTTCTTTTAGTATGATGCATGCCTTCCTTCTGTAAGCACACAGAGGTTAAGAGAGCGGAAACGTGTGATCGTGCAAGAGATGATAATTATTGCAAACCTGTAGAGATGATATCAAACATGCAAAAGTAATGAGTTGGGGGGAAAATGGATTTAAGATGAAAATGAAACTGCTCTTTTATGAAAACTCATCTGTTTCAGTTTTAATGTACAAACAGTACAAGGGCTTTAATAGACAACATGCATTAAAGATAAGGTCCACGTTTACCCTAAATGTGCAGCCACATGCATCCAGATTTGACACGGTGTGTCAAGAAACCACACCTGAACCTCCGGCGGGGTCTGAATGACACCAGTTATTAATTATCATGGCTTTGGGTTAAAAGTAAACCAAAAAAATATTCTGTTGTTTCAGATCACATAATGTATAAAAGAAGTAGACTGAGTTTCTGTGACGTTAGGACGGTGGTTTCTCGCTGTACGAACGCTTCCCCCTACGAAATATTCGCAATACAAAAAAAAAACGTCCGGGCAACTGCAAAAAACATCGCGTTACGAAAGAGATCGACCCAGAAGTGAACCCTGGCCCACCCGGAATGTTCCCACTCGCTAGCTAATATTAGCAGCTACCAACTTAGCAACGTGCTAACAACAACAACATGGGTAAACAAAAGCCTACAAAACGCAGTGAGCTGAGACACAGCATCAGCCGTGTCATAAGTCAAAGGAAGAAGACATTTTAAATCATTTTTATAGTCTAACTCGTTTCATGCATTCCTTTTCATATAATAATAATGAATAAATGAGGTGATAGAAACGCACAGTATAATATTTTTTAATGTGTTTAACATTGGTTTTGTCAATAACACTTTTTACACACTTTATTTTCTTGTCATTCATGTCATTTTTGTCTTGTTGTGTATTATATTTGATTTTTAGGTCAACATTTATGAACTCTTTCAGAATCAGATGGCAAGTACAATGAAATTAAGAGGTAACTGTAAAGTACACAACATGAAGTAAAACACACTCACTCGTACGCACAAAACACGTTTAAAACCAGAAACTAAAATGCATAAAACAGTCATGTAAAGGGCATATTCCTGATACTGGAATAAATATAATAAATAAAACATTTAGTACATTTAGTGCTTGTTTAGTGCGTTTAGTGTCCATTTTGGCAGGTGAGCCGATTGTTTTTGCCAAGTTGCAAAAACTTAATGTTTGTTAGTACTGTTGGGCAAGTTACTTTCAAAATGTAAATTATTACATATCACGAGCTACTTGCATTTGAAAGTAATACGTTTCTTTACAATTTTACTTTCTGTATAGAGTAATAAGTTACTGATTACTTTTTAGTTACTTTCACCAAAATAAACATCGAGTACATACATTGTGAAATGGAAACAAACAATATTCTGTCGTGGAGAACAATTCTCAGGTAGGTATGACACTCATTGTCTGCAGTGAATAAAGCAGATACATTCACAGTCTCTTTTCATGCACTGATCGATTTTGACTTTTGAGCAGTTTTTCTTCAATATGTGTCTTTCAGACTAATGGAAAGAAAATGTCCAAAATACACATTCTCTTTTTATTTGAGGTAAAGCTTTTGTTCTGACCACTAATCTAAATGTCTGCTTATTTAATTTGACAGTGCAGTACTATTTTGTTTTTAATCATCAAAACTGGAGAATGTCTGACTGTAACTGGGGTGATTTATTGATTTATGGCTATATTTCTTGTAAATGTTTTAATCTTTTCACCTGTATTTTAATCTGCAATTATATGAACTTATGCTGTTTTATTTATTTCTATCCATATTTTATGGAGAATGTATTTTAGAGACTGTTTTAATTAAATATTTTCAGATAATGCGACAATGACAACAATGAAATTTCCTCTTAGAAACACAACTGACTCTTGGACAAAATAAAATGGCCTATAGTGTCTCATCTTAAATGAATGATCTGTCAAAGTTTGATTTAACTTAACGATATGCCGACATCATTGGGGAATTGTTATCTTGTCGCTTGGCTGAACGCGGGGAATTCAACAGTAGGAGGAGGCTGTTCCTGGTCAAACATCTTCGCCTCTGGTCCTTCGTTGTTTGTGTTCAGTTCACATCCTTAACCTGCGCCTGTTGTTTTTTCTGCTTGTAGCAACCGCGGGTTTATCTGCCTGCGTCATGTTTCCGTGACACTATCCAGGTGTTTCTTGAGATGGTTAGTCATCACCAGTTAACGCCGCTTCCCACCAAGGTGTAAAGTGCACTTTACTATGTTGTTCTTATTTTTTTATCAAAGAAACTCAAAATAGTGTCAGTATAACTACTTTTAAAATGCAGAGTCCTCCGCTGCCGCCGTTTCACCATCTCTGTAAACAAACCGTCTTCTTTTTCTGTTTTTTTTCTTCATTGTCTACAGCGGTTGCCGGCTTCTTCTTGGGGGATGTTTTAGTTCTTGCACAGGTTCGTAACACGTTACTGGGCACAGTAATTGTAATGATATTGCCAAAATTTAATGAGTAATGCATTTCATTACTGTGTTACTGTCTAAAAGTAATACATTAATGTACTGTAACATGTTACTTGGGTCAGAAATCAGGTGACTGTTGAGCTTAAATTGTTGTGGTACAACACTGGGATCTTATGACATTATGAGGAACAGAAATGTGAGTTGAACAGCAGGAAATTGTGCAGTTGTTTAAAATGAAGACCACAGTCGACTGAATGTCACTAACATCTGTTTCTTTTTGCCAAAGTATCCTGGAAAAACAGTGAAAGAAAGTCACATTGCTCATGACATTCAATTTTGTGAATCCTCCAAAAAATAACAAACACAAGATTACTGTGGGAGTTAATTATTCCTGAACAGATGATTTGGCGACTGGAAGTCATTTCCCCACACTAATCGCCAACCTTGGATCATGGTTCCTGCAGAGTGTTGCCTCTGGTGGAAGATGAAGATGTGGTGGCAGCAGGTGCCTTCGACATGAGTGAGGAAATTGAAGAAAAGTGTTATGAATGAATGGGAGGTGTTGTGATTTGGAGAGGGAGCGGCAGGAGTGACAGAGTGAATTCAGCTGATCTTGTAAACCTCTTTGTATACTGTATATTGTATTATTGGACTTTGAGGGCTGCAGAGCGGCAGTGTCTCTATTGACAGTGACTGACGACTAAATCTGCTGCAGTGTCAACAAGCTGCTTTCATTACACGCAGCCATTTTAAAGGGCAGCACGGAGCAGAGGTGTTTACTGCCTGTCAATTGATGCACTTCAGAAATGACAGTAGATTACATGACACTACCCGACACGGCGATTGTCTGCTGAACTTAATTCATCCCAAGGCTGCTCCGATTTCTTTTTCTAAATGATAAAGGCATCATATTTTGTCACCACGGTATTTTTCCCATGAAGCGTCCACTAGATTTTAGTATTTACATCAGCAAATGTGAACCCATCGATCTTGGCTTGAAATGGAAGCCAGCGCGGAAGTATCTTTAAGTATAGTACCACTGATGGCTGAGCTGTTGATTGAGGAGCTGATAGATGTGAGATGTAATTTGACAAAAGCCTGGAGTTGGTTTTAGTTTCTGACCACAAACTGAACCACCGGTCAAGATCAAATAACGTTGTTTCAGACTCTTCCACAGTTTGTCGAAGCCTAATATTCATTTCTGCAGCTCTTTGTGTTTGCTGTCTGTAAAAACAGAGTTTATAGCTAATTTTACCTTGTTTCACAGCTAAAATAAATGCCAACAGTATTTCCCGTATAGCGCTATCCTTAAAAATAAGAGCACAGCCTCTAAAATTCCATTACTGGCCACTTTTTTAGGTACATATTACTAGTACTAGGTTGGACTTCCAATCTATCATTAGATGGTATAATATGTTCATAAAGGGATGGGCGTGGTAAGCAACAATACTCACGTAGGCACAGTTAGGATTAAAGGTCCCAAAATGTGCCAGGCACCAGCAGCCTGAAGAGTTGATATGAGGTAGGATGGATACATGCTTTCATGTTGCTTATGCCAATAACATAACATCCAAATGTTGTACTGGCAATCGAGACTCACTAAGCAATGCATTTTTCCAGCCTTTATGGACCATTTTTTACTAATTTTCTGCTCTTATGTGACAAGAGTGTCACCATGTGTTCAAGCTTCACTGTTGCTTTTCCATCAGCTCGAACTTTCACATCTGGCCTCTGGCATCAGCAAGGTATCCATCCAGAGAACTGTTGCTCACTGCATAGTTTCTCTGTCGCAGACTCTTCTTGTAAACCCTACGAAGGGTTGTGTGTGAAAATCCCAGTAGATCAGCAGTTTGTGAAATACTGAGACCAGCCCGTCCGGTACAAACCACTATGCCATGTTCAAAGTCATGCAAATCGCCTTACTTCGCCATTCACAGGCTTGGTATAAATGTCAGGCTCGGTATAAATGAGTTAAAGAGTTGTGCTACCAATGTATCTAATGAAGTTGCTTTTAATAGAGTTGCTTAATGTGGTATAAAACATCTCATCTGTTGCTGTACACTGTAAAAATTCACTAAATGCCAAAATTCTCCCTAAATTGCCATTCTTCCTAGTGTGAAACATTTTTGGTGTACTTCAAGGATTTTGAGTCTTCAGTGTTAGCACATGGGTTTGTTAATTGGCACAAATTGAAAAAGTGAATTAAAGCAGCAGCATGGAAATGTCCCCACTTCCTTTTCATAACCACATATCACACAAACATAAAAATGCATATACTGTACTTCTTGTTTTTCAAAGCAGTTATCCTGGATATAAGTTAAGTACTAGTAAAAATAAAAGAATCATATTTAAAATCTATTAGTACTTCTTTTTTATGTCAGACTAACTTATAAGATTCAAGGATTTTGAGAAAACATTGACATCAAGCAGAAAAATACTGCCCACATCTAACCAAGCGTTTTCCATTATATTAGTTTTATGTTTCATCGATCTACAGTACTGTGGGAAAGTTTTAGGCACCCTGGTTTTGTTGTTTTATCAGATGAAAATGACCATAAACATGCATTTCCCAATCACAACACAACCACAGTACACATAACCATTTCAGTTTCTCCACAATGAAGTGTCAGTGTGAAGTGTCACCTCCATTTGTACTTAAAATGTTTTGAAGCACAGTGTGACCTCGGGTCACGAGTGTTTTGACACAAATTTTTCAGATTACGAGGAAGACATTGGGCACGATTTTATACCGGCTCAGGAGCAAAAACTCGGGTTGCGAACAAATTTTTTCAATCTTTTTTTTGTTGCCTTTTTTCACCTGAAATAGTGCTTCGTTTTGTGTCTTTTCATCATGGGGCCTAAGAAGGATGCTAGTGGTGAGAAGAAAACCTATAATATGATCTCAATGCAGGTGGAAGGACGTGAGCGGATCTGTCCACAGTACTGTATTTCACCAAAGAATAAAAGAAAACTCAACTTTTCCCAACCCCAAAAATACAATCGGAAACGAAATTAACGAAATCAACACAGATACTCTGTCAAAATGAACTTATATTTGCAATTTGAATTCAAAACAAAACCACAAACTCCACTCAACTGAAGACGGGTCACGCAGCCACAGACACTTACTCAGACATGCAGGACGAATCCCTCACATGTCCCGTTTGTGTCTGTTTGTGACTCCAGGTTTGTCTACGAGCTCAGTCATCATCCATTGGAAGAATAAAGAAAAAAACAAAAGGGAAATATCCTTTCCGATGCAGTCTGATCCAAGCCGCTGTGCAAACGCCCTCTGCTCCCACGGGACTCGTTTCACCTCAAATGTGTGTGTGAGATGAAAAAATAAAACACCCTGAGAAAGTGCACACTGGTCATGCATTAGACCGAGTGATTGACGTTGGCGTCACCCATTTTTGTAACATTTTAAGGAGTAGGCAGAGGCAAACCTCTTTGGATCACTACTTTAGCAAAAGATCACTGCCGACTGAAAGTGATGATGTTGATGATGGTGAAAGTGTGGCGAAACAAACCAAAACCAGTGAATAAAAATCAGGAAAAAAATTAATTGCATGGGAGTTTTTTTTTTTTTTTTTGGTCTTGGAACAGATTAATTGGTTTTACATGTATTCTTATGGGAAACTGGTCCCGGCTCATGAGTTTTTCACTTCATGAGCTTGACCCCAGAATGGATTCATCTCATAACCCGGGGTTCCACTGTATTTGGAACAGTAGATATGAGATGTACGTGACTACTTTCTGTGTAACTTTGTCACAGAAATGAATGTCACACTAAATATGATTTTTTTCCCCCTTGAAGCCATCTGAATTTCATGTTCATACTGTGTACATACGTTCTGTTTTTTAATTTATAACCCTATAAAACAAGAAACCAAGGGTGAATATACACGTTCTACTCCCATAAAGATATTAGTATAACTCTTATTCATTTTTGCACATCTTTATGGCCATAACAACAAACCCAATGTACCTTAAACTTTTGCACAACACTGTGTATCTTGGATGTTTTGTGCTGTTTCTCTTGCAGATTTCACTTTTCACTTTCAATAAAATGTTTCTGATTCTGGTTTTTGCACACACAGAACAAATCATCTTTCTGGCATCAGACATTCATCTGATATGGCTCAAAAACAATCGGAAAAAAGCGAAACTCGGTGCTTTTAAACAGGACTGCACAGTCTCGTCCCCTTCTCGTATGTTGACTCCGAAGTCTTAATAGAAGGTAACGAAAGAGCAGCCTGTGTCAGATTAGAACGAAGCCCGTCTGTTACTCGCTGGGATGTCATGATCCTGGACAGACCGTCTTTGACCCGTTATGCTGTGATCTGGGTTTAGACAGCACCCAGATATCTCCCATCCTGAGCTGTGGGCAGAAACAGACGACCAATGTGAGCCATGATAGCGGGGGAAGCGACTGGCTACGGGAACTGGATGGGATTTGAAAACCTGGCCCTCCATTAATCATATTCAGATGGGCATCCAACTGAATGTCTCCCCTAAGCTCCTCACTTCTCACTCGGTCTTATCTTAATATGGACAGATGAAGCTGTAGCTTTGTTTGTCATTTCTATAGTCATTGTAATCACGCGTTCGTCGGCCACCGCTGATGATGTCAAAATTGTTGATGACAGAAAAACGCACACTCAGTTTGTGTACAAACAGTTCATCAAATTCAACCGACAGCAATCAAGTCGAGCTTAACGCTGATTAACATAATGTATGGATTTTAAATGATCAGCTGTAATAACTGTTTTCTTATGAACGCTGTGAATCGTTTGTGATGCCAAATGCCGAATTAATATGAATGAATGAGAATTTATGGCTCTGAGTAAATCTTTGTCTTCGCATTCACAATGAAGCGGCCTGATATTATTAGTTAAAAGACGACAAAAAAAAAAAGAAAGAAAGGAAAACCACAAGCAGTTTTTGACAGATCTATCTCAAATATACAGCCGGTCAAAGAACTCTTAATTCTACTGAGAGCTTACGGAGATCTATGCATGTTTAGAAAGATAAGGATTTCATTGTGCTTTCAAGGACTTTAAATGTCGAATGGGAATTTGTCTCTGATGGTTTGTCTCTGTCTGCATCTCAATGATATTCAGTGCGTCGCATCGCTTAAGAGAAGCACTCACGATGCTCCCCTTTGAACAAAAGATCTGAATAAGAAAACAGTAATATTCAACACATGACAACATGGTGAGATGTGACCCTCAGTTCTCTGCATAACGCATCAACACATCACATATAGACATGAAGGCATAACAAAGCAGGTGTGTAATGCACAGAACTGCTAAGGATTGTTTTACATCATCTTTAAGTCTCATGAATGTAAAAACACTATACTTGACACTTATTCATTGAATATGGTTACATGCGAACTACATTATAGTCATTGTTTTGCTCTAATTATGAAAATCATTTGATGAAGCTGCTTATGCTCATACCAGGAAATGCTAATTACAGTAACATTCCCATTTTCATGCAATTCTTCATGCCAATTACTGGTCCAATAGATGGATTTTGTTTGCATCTCACGCTCATCTGTCGAATTCGCTCCCATTGCTTTGTCACCAACTTTAACTCTCTACCCATAAATAATAGAAATCTGTTAAATGTCCATTTGGCCAATGTGATAAATTATGAAACATGCAGTGTTTTACACCTGCAGCTGTAAATGAGACTAAATTAAATCTAACTTTCAGGAGTAGGAAGCTGTGAGAAAAACAGCACAAGTCTTATTATCTTTGGCTTCTCTGTGATGCCTTAGAGTGAAGAGAAGCAAAATGTTAATGAGTCCAGATTTTTTGAACACAGTGCTCATATTTTACTGCAAAACGTAACTTTTTTGTCCTTTGGCAGAAGAACGGAGTACACATACTCACATTTGATTAAGTTTTAACTAACGGACAAACCGCTCTTGCATCTTTGGGTTTTGCATCTGTTTTAATGTTAGAATGTAGCCTTGTATTGCCAGACTTTCCACACATTGTTACCTCTGTGCCAGTAATGGAGATAAGGTTGGCAATGTCCGCTGTCATTCTGAAATTGTGGAAAGAGCTCTTGTGACATTTGCCCAGTTTGTTTTTGTCTTTAACATGTAGTACTTTTGTCACACTTCTGTTCATGCAGTTTTGTGTAGTACACTGTTTCATGGGTGTAAATTTCTACAGGGTGAGATGAGTTCTCAGATCAGGTTAATCAGCAGAGCCTTACTACTCACTAGTCTGATATTAAACAATTTTAATTATCTGTTGGATAATTTAGTAGGTTGTAGCTCAGTTTGTATTGTTTTGTTTTTGATGGCCATGATTTTTCACCACGTCCGCTGCTGTTTCAGAGGTTCTGTTGTCCCTTCGCTTTTGCCATGTGGTCACGACGGCGATCACAGAGCATCATAAGTGATCCGTTTTTCACACGCAGATGTTTTGAGCAGACATCTTGGTTCTGTACCTTGCTTTGCAGTAATGACAGTGGGAATGCTCTTGCAAAATAAGTGAAAGTAGAGAAGTGAACAGTTTTGTGCCATTGCAAAATAGTATTTGGAGAGAAGTTATTTTACAGTGTTTTTATGCAAAATTGGATCCAGGGGTGTGAGTGCAAAGTGTGTGAAAAGAAAGTATGTGTTTGTGAGTCAGTAGAAGTGACAATTGCAGTTTTCACTGTCTTTGTGTGAATGTGCATTTGGTTATTTTAGATTACACTTTTATCTGAAAACTTACTCAGATTTTTTTTTCTGCACTGTGTCATCTGATGAGACATGATGTTTAGTTTCTTTCTGCCTTTGTAAATGCTCAGAGAAATGACATTAGAGTAAATCTTGGTGGTAAATGAAGAAATCTGCTCTGTTTTACTAAAATATGAAAATCTGTACAAAACCAAAATGCCACAGAAAGTGATTTGTCCTGATCATCACTTGTCATTTTCAATGTGTATTTGTTTGGACGTTGTTGTCCTTTCACATAGCGAGGGAGATTTTCTGAATTACAGTCCTGCCATGTGGGCGACTGAAATCAATCCTCATTCCTGCCGAGAACATCCTGTGTCTCAGACTAGTTAGACTTTATAGAGGACACAGCCACACGGTGGCGCAGTGGGTCGCACTCGTGCCTCACAGGTAGAAGGTCCCGGGTTCGATCCGAAAACCAGCCGGCAGGCCCTTCCGTGTGGAGTTTGCATGTTCTCCCCGAGTCCGCATGGGTTCTCCCACAACCAAAAACATGCACTGGGGGTTATAGGTGAATTGGTCAGTTTAAATTGTCCATAGGCATGAATGTGAGTGTGGCTGGTTGCGCGTCTCTCTGGGATAGGCTCCACCCCCTAACCCCTGCGAGGATCAAGGGGTAGAAAATTAAAAACAGAGGAAGTACATGTACACAGCTTGCATTTTCCCTTTTATGTAGTTCAGGAAGTGCAGAAGTCTGTCCAATCACTGTCATCCCTGCCCTACGCACCTCCAATCATTTGTAGCTTTAAAAACTCACTGTCCTGTGTTGCCATGCTGCGACTGACGTTCACCTGCAGATCCACAAAACCCCCAACCTCCTGCCGAATTAGGTGGATCTACTGTTGAGATGTAAGGGGCCGTCAGTGTCAAGCTCGCACAGATCGTCCCAGAGCATGTCTTGAACAGAGTCACCGCCAAAATAAAATGCATAAAAGGTCAAGATGAGAGCGTCCTGACTGAAATGAAGTAAATAACAGCTCAAACTCAGCACGTATGTGAGCTGTCGATCACACCATTCAAAGCCCACACAGCTGACATGAAAACCTTCTATTTACAGTTTTTATGTGATGTCAGGTTCTTATTTGAACACCCACTTGGAATCAGAATCAGGCTTTTACTGCCTGCCAGTTGTTTGACTAGGTTTATTGAATCAAAATGCACTTAGTCAGATGCAGTAACTGAAGAGACTGGGGTTGTGCACAAAACATTTACACACATCTGTTTAGATTCTGTCTGCTTTTGGCCTAGCAACAAGATGAAAGATACGCTACAACAGTGGATTTCAACTGATTTTGATCCAGGGCCCGCCATCCTGACTAAGAAGCGACCTGGAGCAAACCACCGCTGTTCACTGTGAGGACAGGTGATTAGTGCTGTTTGACAAAGGAGGTTTTTTAATGTGTTTGCATATTCTTCGTCTGTCATGTCTATAGCCGTTGGTAAAATAAGGTGCTCTGCGATAGTGTGAGGTTTTTTTTGCTTGTTTTTTTCATCTAAGCACCACCAAATATGATACTTTAAGTGCATTTTCACTCACTTTTACATATGAAGCGCAGTGATACTTAATCACTTCCTTTGTCAATAGTGAAAGTAAACCCATATTTAATGTAGTGTGTTTACTTCTTATGTTTCCCTGTTTTCAAAGTCGAAGCTTTGTCCAAACAGCACGCATCAGCATCTTGTTTGACATCCAGCACTGTTATTAGTTTTTTCCTTATTACAAACTAAGGACAAGGACCACTTGCAATTCCTTCACAGACCAACAGGGGGCCTCAAACCACCTGTTGAAAACCCCTTTTCTACAAGATTGATCATAAAGTCCAGCGCTGGCAGGGACATTTCTGTTTTTGGTGACTGCGGATGTGGATCAAAACTGATGGAAAGTCGATAGGACAGTGAGACGGTGTTATGAAGTCATCACGCATGTTCTCCTGGACATCACATGACTTACACGTGTTAAAAAGCCCATTTAGTCTTTTTTAATATAAATGAATGCACCATCAATACACTTGCTTGAGGGTCCAAACAAAGTGAATGAATTCATAGTGATTCCAAAAATGTTCAACCAAGCCTCCTCCTTAAAACGACTACTTTCCAGTTTCATGTTAACAGCAGACTCGGCATGAGAAGCTCGTAAGGTTTTCAGAACAAGCAAAAGCTGAAGCTGCTAAAGCTGTGGGAACATGGGCATGACCCCCACTAGGATACGTCCACATTTGCTCCAATTTCAAACCTGTTGGCTTTAACCTCATGTAAGGTTGTGATGTAAACCATGCTGTTGCAGGAATCGTTAGGGATTGAGTAGTATAGTCTTATCTATCAATTATTCAGCCGTTTAATTAACAAAGACTTACTGCCTTATCAAATAACCACATGGGTTATATAAGCTACCAAAAGGCTGACAGTCCCTAATATACAGTAACTGCAGCCTCCACTTTTAGGAATCACAATGAAATTATGGGCTCTTTTGGGCTTAAATCCAGCCCCCCGTGAAAACTTACCTGCAAAGTAATGAAGATGCAGGCACATGGAGCAGAGCGGTGGCATTACTCCAGGACCTCCACTAGGTGACGGTTTAAACACTGCAGGGTGGATAACCTTTTGGAAAGGCTACAGGGTACATAACCTTTTGAAACATTTAAACGTTCATGTGGTGGCCATTAACCATATTGCATGTTAAATCCTCTTTAGCTGTGAGAGGTTTTATGCTCGTATTTGCAGCCACTGGGCACGTTTTAATCATTAATTTTCAGAATAGCCCTAGAAATTCCAGCATACATATTCAGTCGTTATACAGCAATCTTTGAGGATTGATTTTATTGATTCACCCATATGCCAGCATAAAAAATTCATTATAATAAGTTGGCATTGCACGGATTAGTTATTAGATTATCATGGTTTGATAGTAGATTTTAGAAGTTTTTAAGTTCTCGGATTGATTTGTCATTCATTAGACATTGCAGTTCTGGCCTCTCAGGTAAGTCTGTCATGTTACATGTCATCACACAGTCGAGAGCTCAAAGATGTCAGGGGTTACAAGTTCTCTGCCTTAAACAAGCTGGCTCATAGCAAAGGTCACAGACACTGCACCGCGACCAAATCCAATTACAGGAACGGAGTAGGAACAGAATTTCAAATAACCAGCTTTTTTTTCCAAAACCAGCACTCGCACGTAAAATATTATTCAGAGAGAATGGAACAGGTGTTGCGGAACATAAAAAGGAAAGTAGTTTTTGGAAAATAATGTCTACATTTATATCATTTAATGCCTCTGTGTGTCTTGTTTCACAGAATGGAATCTCCTCTTGGAAACATCATGAACCACGTCTTGCTTTACAGTTACTACACAAAGAACAGAAATAAACTTAGACGTGAGACTGGACAAGACTGAAAGATGTTTTACACCCTGCCACACACCCAGTGCAGGTGTCAGTGTGATGCCAAGCAATCTACACAATCCGCTGATCGCTAGTTAATATTTATGGCATTTACATGATGAAACAAGGGCAGAGACTGGAACAACAAAGAATAACAATCAGGAATACAACCGATGACCCTGCAGTTCAGAATAAATACAGTAGATACAGTATATTGATATGATACTAAACGACTTATGTCTGTGTGTAATTCAAACCTTATCATAAGAAACTAGACTAGAATATCTATAAAGGAGTGTCACAAATCCATTAGTTCAGTAGTTGTTGGAGCTTTTTATTCAACACCACAAACACTAAAGGAAAAGCAAGGGGTTGACCGTAGATGAGTGTGTATGTGTGGACCATGCACAAACATCCGTGGTCGGATTCTAGGTCCTTGCGGATCTTGGTGGATGTTATTCTCCTTTGGGGTTTCTGCGTTTCCTATTTCATCCAAAGTCCAAAGAGCAGTGAAAACAAAACAACCTAATGAGTGTGCGGTTATTCAGGTTCTTTGCTGGTAACACAACTTCCTAGCCCAGACCGTGGAGAGGAAGCCAAAGACGGTAGATAGCGCTGGAGTTGTTAATAGAACAGCGTTGTGGCTGAGGGAGATGAAGTAGGGGAAAGGTGCATCTCACAGAGGAAATAAGAAAGGCACTATGACCTGTGGAGAAGAGAAATCACATTTGCGGGCTAGCATAACACTGAATTCTGACTTCCAGAATTCACAACACTGATTCGTGCTCACTGAACCACTCTTTCACAATCTCAGAATGAAACCTGGCTTTGACAACTTGGAATATGTCATCAGGGAGGAAAAGTTCCACTGATGGAAAATGAAAGAAGAAATGAGAAGCTCCTCACTGTATCAGGGAGGCATAATAACGTGTTGCAGGTGAAACAATCATGGCGGTAATTATCCAATGGAAAGTAGGTCTGTAGTTTTCAATTGGCAGTCACGAACCGTGAGTGGGTCACGGACGTATTCTCAGTGGGTGGCAAGTGAAACAAAAACAAACAAAAAAAAAAACAATTCAAACCATTGTTTTTGCTTTTAGTGTCTGCTCTCATACTTATATTGGCATGCAGTAGCTACTTTCTTGATAACATAACATTTGAATGAAGGATGACAGATTAAATTGACATACATGTCATTTGTATTTATTTACTTTATCCATTTTTATTTAAGCCACAAGGCGACGCCAGTTGAAAAGCAGTGATGTAGAGGGTAGCTGTCCATGGTGCTGAAGCATGGAAACAGTGTGCATGGCGATTTGAATCTGCAGGAGCCAATATCAAAGGAATAAAATGTCAGAATTTTGAAATGCACACTTTTCTCCTGCAGCTTCTCTTCTCTATAGAAAAATAGACATTTAGATACATGATGCAATAGACATTTTTTGTTTTTTTTTTGCAGATGTATAGCTGATACAGTGCATATACTGTAGGCTTGATGAATGAAGTCAGCCTTGGTGATAAAGACTACCTGGGGACAAACAGTCTGAAAGACTGAAACACAGAAAGGCCAAAACGTTGTTAGTGATGTCAGTTTGCATGAGTACAAAACACGTGAGTGATGCTTCATTAACTATATTTATTGTATGGCATGATCACAGAACCAAAAAGACCAGATTTTCAATCAGTTTACAGGCTAACGTACATAACAGTTTTCAGGAGCTTTATGGGGACTGAATGGATGCAGAGTTGTCATATTGCACAACTTGGGGGTATTAATGTTATTCAGCTGAATAGTCTTTAATAATTGTCACATCTTTAATTAAAAACAATGTCCGTGTTGATAAATGCTCCAGCCACATCAGTATTAGTCCTACTGTGCATCACCAGCAGACTGCAGAGAAGGGGAGCATTTAGCAATAAAGTGCTCAGAGTGGTACGATGGTGAGGCAGCGACGTGAATCAACCTTGTTTCATTTCTTTCTTGACACAGTGCAACACTTGTTTGATTGACATTCCTTTTTACCAGAAATGCCTTGGTTCTTGTTCTGCATTGCAGCTGTTCCATTCCAATAAGTCCTGCCACCAAACTAATTGGGCTTGGTGTGAAACCTCAAATTGTTCAACAGTCTCTGAGTGACAGGCAAGGAAAAAACAGGAATTGGTACACTTGCATGTGCTTTAATAAAACTATATATGGAGCTTGGAACCAATGAATAATGCCGGAAATGTGGAGAAGAAAAAAACGGCTTTGCAGCTTTGTGTTTGCACTGGATCTGACGCCACAGAAACTTATTATTCTGAGGGAAAAAGACGTCAAAACATTACTGATGTTACTGATGGTCTTTCTCCTTTAAAATACAACCACTGCTGGTCCAGGCTGGTGCGAGTGTCACCTCAGAGTTGTCTTACCATGTTGACCTTCTAATGGTACCTGATATTTTGCAAGATTCTGGCAGGTTCACTGCAGATCAAGTTTTGATTTACTTATTTGGTCTGCCTTACTGAACATTTATAAAATGTGTCAAAAGTACATTGAATAGGAAAAAACCATGGATAAAATTAAGGTATAGATCAGTATCACTGGAAAATGATGCTTTACATCAAGTAAACATAATGCATGACACATTTGCTTCACATCAACAGTTTCTATTGTACAAAATTCACTGCCTATTGACTTATTACAGGTTGTGTTTTAACTATGCTGCAGCATGGCAATATATGTAGTAGTTCACCAAATTAAAACAGACATCAGATCATCTGGTAAAAAACTAGTTTGTTTGACAGTGTAGAGCATTCTGTCATGTATAGAGGAGGAGCCAGTGGCAAATATTGGTTTTATTACAAGGCTTACTATAACAGTGGCTAGGAGTAAGTTTGAATTACGATTTAGATGTAAAATATACATAGATGTCTAGATATAGATCTTTGTGATTTATCAAGATGATCGGCTGATTTAGCACAGTCCTTTGTAAAACATTTTAAAATGTTATGTTCATTACGACAGTAATCTTTGAATTAGACACCACTTTGAATGTCAGCGCTGCTCTAGAACCATAGAACATTTTTTTGCCTGTTGAAACACTAGAAATGCATTCGATGTTAGGTACCAGCATTGAACCAGCCTCTGACCATGTGAAAAATGGCCACATGAGAAGGATTTTTTTCCCCCTTCAGCGATAAACATATTTCTGCGACAGCATTTGTTTGTTTTCTTGTTCGTATAACAGTGGTACTTGACAAAACAGGCATCGTCACTGCAGACCTCTGCAGCATCCCGTGTCTTAAGACCTTTATATTGTGGATCATATCTCGTTTTCTCTGCTCTGCAATTGATCCTGGCCCGTGAAAGGGAAACCTGCCAGCTTTACATAATTGGATTGCAAAAGATTGCTTCTCTCTTTGAGGCTCGCATCAATCTCTGTACCTATTAGAAGGAATGAAGTAAATCTTATTGTCATTTCAATTGTCTTTTATTGAAGGTTTGCATCAGAGGTGCGCATCCGATATGTCGTGCTCTCTGGGATTACAGCTGCTTCCTAAAAAGAAACAGAATTCAGTCGCGTATTAAAGTTTGACTGATTGTTTTAGGTGCCTGTAACACAGAGCAGCACACTGCGTCCTCTGATTACTGTTTTGTTAACATTTTACTTCCACTTTGAAACATTAAGTCTGTTTTTTACTGTAGCAATAAATTGAGAAAAGGCTGCACGTATGCAACTGTTAAGATTACACCAAACCAAGAAGAACAACACTTCCACTGCCCTAAGCCTCTTTGCCTTTTGCAGTAATTTCACTCCACTTTGTGTCACAGCAGCCTGTTGTGTGAGCTGCGATCGTTCCCACTTTCTGTACAGTTGATAAGGCCCTGCTCAGTTCATTTTGGTTTTTCTGCAGAATACAAACACCCTGTTCAGTGGACAAAAGCTTTGCATACTAATTACAGTCAATACATTTTTCCTAATTCGCACCAGCCAGGTGTGGTCATATCCTGAAGAGTGTTTTACCAAAATATCCCCCAGTCACTTCTCCACTTACTGCTGCTTCCTATTATCAATAGCTAAATGTTGTCCTCGGGAGATGAAGCACAGCATTTAATTGACTGCCATGATCAACCTGGGCTGTTTGTATTGAGGCATAAGAGCTGGGGTGGTGGATGGATCACACCAAAGAGCCGCAGAGGGATATTTGTGTAAAAATATAACAACAGACAGTAAACAAAGACAGTTTATTAAAACATGCTCTGGTCTTTTGAATCATTTTAGTTGTAAATTAAATGATGAAAGAGTGAGGCAAATATAGCAAAGTCACAGGCGAATTTTGGTATTTATCAATTTGCCTGTGCTGATTTCTCAGCAGGTCTCAGCTCATGTAGGTTTGGAATCATTGTGGTGCAGCAGCGTAAACCTCTGATTGTCATGCAAGCATATGTGGTGATATTAATGCTTAATAATATGTTTAAAAGAAAACCTATGTACATTGACTTTGAGTCACATAAATAAGTTGTTTCACTTTGTTATACGTTGCATTTAAACAAGCACAGGACAGAAAACTTTTTTTGACAATTCAAAATTAAAAATATTGTCAAAATAGTTATCTAATATTCAGGAAACCTTGGAGTTGTCAAAAGCATTGATACAGAAATATCCTGCTGTTATCAAAAGGACAGATATTTAAGCTGCGTTTATGTCAGTGGATGTGTTTTGTGTGCTGTTGATGTTCATTTTCTTTGTGTCGTGCATGTCATTTTTGGCTTAGCTTTTATTTTTTATTTAACCTTTACTTCACCAGAAGTAAGACAGATTGAGAACACATTCTTATGTACAGCTGTGGCCATTTGAGGGAGGGGAAAACGGGGTCTATAAAGGAAACAAGATAAAATTTAAACAAACAAGACAATACACACACTAAACTATGTGAACATATTAACAAAAAAAACTTACACAAATGAGTAATTTTTTCATTTATTCATCAATGACCATTTGTTTCTTTAGAAGCTCTGTCTAAGCCTTAGTCATAGTAGTTTAACACCAAAATCCTGTTTCCTAGCTCATTAAGATGGAACATGAAAATGAACACTACAATTAAGACATTACAAGATATAAAAATACTGCCAGTGACTGTGCCCGAAACTGAAAGACTGGAGCTGGAATCGGAGGCGCCTCAGTCTGTGTCGTTAAGGCTCTCACCGACCTCTTCTGTAACACAACTTCTTGGGAAATGTGAAGAAAATTTGGTCAACTAGTCTATATGCTTAACATATCAACCGGTATTTGCTTTGATTTCTTTCCACACTGCAGTTTATGTGACTTTTCAAGTTAGTCTGAATAATCTGAATATACTCTATTTTAAGGCCAGAAAAGTCCCTGTGTTGCAAACTGAAGTGGCAGCGCTAAACTAAACAGGGATGCAATATTCCAATGATGATTGTTTCCAGATATTACATTAATCAATACCAGCACTGATATGGTTGACCTGCCTGTTGTCACTCTGAGCACAGTGAAATCATCCTTTATGTCAAAGCCTTTGGCGTACCATGCAGCAAGCAAAGTGCCCTTTGGTATGAGTACATGATGCACAGACTGGTCAATTTAGTTCACTGTAACTCGCCTGCAGCAGTACTGGATGCTGAAAGCAGTCGCATTAGACATCAGAATCTGAAGATGAAAGCCAGGTGATGTTATTCGAGAAAAGAAACCTCATGGTGGATACAGCAGTGTGGCAGAAATGTGGAATTCAGGAGACTGAGAAGAATGCTTTGTCTTTTAGGGATTGTAAGGTATTTTTCACAGTATGGTTCATAGCAGATTCAATTTATGTCTGTCTGACAACGAAGTCTAACAAGCATGTATTTACACTTTCCGTGGGGACATGCAATTATGTCACAGCTGGTACCAGTCTATTCAAAGAAGTTGCCGTTTCAAAGAGTAGCTGGTGTCAATCGAAACTACAGAGGAATCACAGTTTCAAGGACAGATGCAGAGGAAACGTGACAGAAATAACATGCAACATACATGATCATACAGGACATGGTTTGGATGAGGGGACACTCAGTAATTTCCAATTCAGTGGGGCCACCGAAGTCCATGGACTCAAAAGATCAAGCGTGTTTCGCACCATGTCTTTTTGTGCACGCTACAGTGTGTGTTTCTCAGTGTTTTCTTCATCCTGACCCCCTTTTCCCCTAATCCTAAGCAAGTAATTTAATACCTAAACCTAGCGAAACTGTACAACACACAAAGGCTGCCACTTAACTGTAACCACATGACTGTGACCAGTGTCAGGAGATGATGCATCTCTCATGTCGTGGCCATAAATGAAAGGGGGCTGCAACTGGAAATTCCACACTTTTGGGTCAATAATACACACCAAAGGGTTGCATTCAAATGTGACGTGGAAGGGGTGAGAATGTGTTCATCATATATGACCTTTGGCATAAGATCTGCAACTGATTCTGTGCTGGTTCCTACAGTAGATCGATAAATGAGGGCCAAAATGTGTGCACAATAGAAATAATGAAATTTATTGGTCCATATTGGCACAGTAGCTTAAAAAAGCCAAGGTGTGATAAAATTGAATTGATAGGGCATTAACTTCTTTTAGAGTAATTAAGTTGACAAACTCATAGAAAAGAAAAATCAAATTAAAGATGTTTTGGGGTCTTCTCAGTCATCAGTCTGCCATCACCTGTGGTGTTGGACTGATGCTAGTCATTCACTGCAGCTGCTCCACTGTTTGGACAAAGTGAGGTGAAGAAGATAATCTGGGTTGGCCATAATGTCCTCCAACTTCTTCTGTGTGCACCTGTTCACCACAGCCCCCAGTGAATCCAGCCTTTTTAACAAAACTGTGTGGCCATTTTGCAATGTGTCTGCTGCTGCTGCCCCAGCAGACCACAGCGTAAAGCAGAGCACTCGAAACCACTGACTGGTAAAACGTGCACAAAGGACCTGAGCCTCCTTAGGAAAAATAGCCAATTCTGTCCTTTTCTGTAGAGTGCATCTGTGTTCTGGGACCAGTCCGGATGGACACCGAGATATTTGTACTACTTGAATTTGGACTCCCTACCGCTTCTTTGGTCTTGGAGGTGTTTATCAGCAGGCAGTCTTTGGTCAGACCCCTGTACGTCCCTTTCCATCTGCATGTTTGACTTGCTCGTTGCAGAATCAGCCGCTCCGGGGTCTTCATGATGTGAAGTATGTAGCCATTAGGCTGATGTTTGATGATTTTAAGTGACTCCACTTGGGGACACAGTCAAAGTTCTTGAAAATTTCCAGATTGACTGACCTTCATTTCTTGATGATGGACTGTATTGTCTCTTTACTTAACTGTTTCCTACTGAACGATATTCGAGTTATTGTATATTTATCTGTAGACTGTGACAGATTGAATTTGCAGCACTCACTTTTGTCAATGTAATGTGTGACACTATAAGAACACATTCTAATCTATAGCTACTTTTCCTACTAACTGATGGTTACCCGAGGCATTATTCAAACTGTGGAATTACCCTTTGGCACCGTCTTATTTTTACACTACACAGAGTGGTGTTTCTAAAAAAAAATCAGGGGTTTGTAATGTAAAAAAGGTAGCTATACTGCCACGTAGAAAGTAAATTAGCCAGGCAACAGAGTCTTTTGTTGTGTTTCTTGCTTGTTTCTGCCATGACTGCTACAAACAAATTGTGACAAAGATCTATGATTTTTCATAACAGACATCAAATGACAGTAGGGGGTTTATTCTGCACACAAAGCTGCAGCACTGCACCGATGCCGTTTGATTTATCTGGCTGTACGAGAACCATGCCGTTTGACTTTACATGGCAGTAAATCTCGAATGTCGTCTTCCAGGTGATCTACGATGAGGTTCATTAAGAATGGAGACATAATTAGGCCAGCCGATGCAGCAGCAGTGACCAGAGAGAGCAGGCTGCGGTGAACTGGAGGTTGATATCTGATTTCAGTGGTTCTTTTGTGTCTGGGAAGTCTTGAATTAAAGTAGAAGTGAGGAGATGGAATCATATTTAACATTTTCATCACATACAGTACACTTCTTACATAGCTGGCAGTAAAAAAGCAGTTGAATTTACAGTGTTGCTGCAGTGTCTCACCTACTGGATTATAATAACTGGGCAACTCAAACCACGACCAACTAAACTCACCACCATGTAAGTAGGATCCCTAACAAAGCAGTGTCATACAATTGGCCTATGACAGCAAGCAAGTAAAGTGGCTTACACATCAGCTCCAATCACACATTCTGAAAATGGATTTAACTGCTTTGCTCCCCTTCAGGTTGTTATATCTAGCTTGTTGAGTTTGTATTTTCACATTTTGCATTTTCTGCTGGAAGCCCTACATTGGAGTAAGTTTTTACTCATGAGCTCAGCAGCTTCTGAACATTTGTCTCAGAAATACAAAATAAGCCTTTGTGGTATTTTGGAGAAGTTTTATGTGCACTTTGAATTACCTCTTTCAGCTTTTGTTTTCTACTTTAGGCTGCTCGGTGCATTCACCTGCGCTTTAATTAGATATTACTTCAACTGATGAGCTCCTAAACACAGTTTTAAAAGGGTGTAAGTGCCTCTATTGGTCATTTTCTGCTCCTGTTTTATTTCTCTGTATAAATTTAATTAGTGCAACGATGTCAAAAGCCTAATTTCATTAATTTTTGTTAAGGATAATGATCAACTGGAATGTATGAGATTTTAGTAAATATATATTATTTGAATGCTTGTTCAAACTAGGTAGGCGCCGTCTTAATGATCGCAGTTTTCTGCTTCATTGGAATGTTTTTAAAGTTGTTTTTCAGACCCATTATTGTGGCTCAGAGTTAAAGAGCTTCATATGGAATATCACTGCAATTTATCCCTTGTCCCCACTTTGTCCACATATTAAAGATAAACTATGTAAATTTTATTCCTAAAATCACCTAAATAAAACTATAATCCCATCCATAAATTATCTTCTCAGTCCTCACCTCTGTCCTTCTGTCATCGTGTAAAGGTGGACCATCTCCTCTGCCGAGACTTTCTATTCTTCTCTTTTTTTCACTCTGATTTTTTTCTCCGTATGAGCTGTTTGTGCAGTGAAGAGAGCATTTGTGTCTCCAGCCAATCAGTGTTGTGTTTACACACCACTAGGACTCGTGTTTACAAGGCAAACCGGTCCAGAATGCCATACCCTGGGTTAATGCACATGCATACAACAGAAATAGCATACATTCAAAATATTATACCAAAATATGCTACATTGTTAGTGCTGTGGTTGGGGTCGGGCAGTTTACACTGTTGATATGCTATCCTGACAAAGTACGCTAAAATGTCAGAACACTGGTTCTTTTGTCTCTGGAACCTTCTGTTCGGACGGTGTGGGTGAGTTTATGTTATGTAATAGAGTACACGTCCTTTGAAAAGTGCCAGAGAATCAGTCTTTCTCTGCCATAATGTGTTCTGATGCCGACTCGATCGTCAAGCTTCTCTCAAGCTTCTGAGCCAGAGGAAAGGCATATACTTTAAGACAATGTCCAATGTTTAAATTTTGAAAAAGAGCACATAAGAAGTACAATCCAATATATTTAGAGTAAAAATAATCTAGGGAATGGAGCCAAACCTAACGGAAAAAGATCGTTTTGTTGCTTATTTTGCTTACTTTATGGTCATTTCTTATTAATTCAGTTGCTTATTGTGTCCACTTTGTTAATTTTGTGCTTATTTTGATCATTTCTGTTAATTTTATGAACTTTTTTGTTACATTTTACTCATCATCCTCTATGCTGAAGAGAGAGATATTGTCATCAACACAGCTGTAGGTGTTTGGCCACATTTGGCTTGTTTGGGCAATTAGTGTTGAACGGAGAGGCCAGCGGTCACTAAACATATGTACAACAAAGGTGGATCAGGTCAAGACCGTGGCCACGTTTAAAAATAGGCAGCATGTCAAGGTGACAGGCCATTTTCAGTCAGGTCAGGACGCTGTTTTTGTTCATTGTATTCATTGTTCATTTTGTTGATTACATCCTTGCCTATTTTAAGCATTTTTTCTCATTGTACTGATTATTTTGTTGGCTTAATTTCAGTTTTGTCCATGTTCCATTTGTTCATTTTGGTCATTTAGAGGGCTTTTATTACATTATATCAGTATTAAGCAGATAAATTCACATTTCTTTCTTATTCATCTCTCTGGTCATTTTATTTCAAGCAGTAGGAGGAGACTAAATTGAATCAAGTGAGGTAGACCTTGTGTTTTTGTGTTTGTTTACACATTACACATACTGTACATATAGGTCTATGTCTCAGCTTTTGACTTGCTGGGACCCGGTCTCCCTCCTCACATTATAAAATCCTGCTATTCAAACAGATATCAGTTTATGATCCAAAATAAATAGAACTCGGAATATACAGTGACTGTTTGTTTCCACCAAAATGAAAAATGTGCTGCACATTTTCCCCAGCTCAGGCAGAATGCTTTTTTTTTTTTTTTTTTACCAAATGGGTTTGTCACAGACATTGACCTGGCAGGCTGCTGTGCACTTGGCTGGCTCAGTTTTGCTTTGAAGCCATTCAATGGCTTAGAGAGGCTTGCGTGACCTGACACCACCCGGCGTGTCGACCTGGCTGTAAAAGCAGACAGCAACAGTGAAGTCCTGGGGATAATGTGTTTCAATGGGTCTGCCAATACAGCCCGACCCCCCTCCCCCCAAATAAACCCATGTAGCTCCAGAGTCCAGCTGATGGAGACTCACCAAAATGTACAGTTTACAACTGGCTCTTTGCTACAAACGCTGGATGTACTCATTCTGAACCACTTTGGACCCAGAGAAGCACTAAAACCAAACTGAAAAGTAAATTTTGGTGCTTTTTTATAAAATACAATGATTCCCTGAAAAGCA
>JAQQAE010001097.1:0-27356 GCA_029823295.1 Pseudamia nigra
TGTCGTGGGTCCAGAACGGATTAATTGATTTTACATGTATTTTTATGGAAAAAGTTGCATCGGACAACAACTGATTCGGATAAAGGCCGTGACGCCGTAACGGATTGTCGTCATTATCCGAGGCACCACTGTAACCACTGTATATGGATACCCAGGGGTCCAAATACTCAACCATGTGTGGCAGTTATTCTGATGGCCCAAGCTGGATTTGAGGACTAACTGAATAAATTGCCCACTGGAAGGGTTTACAAGTCCTACCCCTAGATCAGTTATTTCATCTGCAGTCGTTAGGTTTGAGTCCCACACTATAGCTGTTGCAGACGTAGTTTGATCTGTTCACTGATTTGTCTCTGTAGGTTGGAGATAGCATCGTTCACAAAGCCAGAGAGACGTTGGAGAGAGCCATCAAGATGGTGAATGACACCAAGAAGTGGGGTGCACGTGTTGTGTATGGAGACACGGACAGGTAAGGCAGTCAGTGGAGCTTTATGTTCATCCAGCAGAGGTCTGCCCAATACTTCACCCTGCCCCTCACCCCTACCACTTGATTTAGCGCGTTCACTTGAAGGGGTAGGGGTGTCCCAATGCTTGCAAAGTCAGAGCAGAAGGGCCAAGGGGTAGGGCTGTATAGCCCTCGAAACCGAGATTTTCCCAGACCAGATTTGAAACGGAGGGGTAGGAGAATTTTCACATAACTCTGTTCAAGTCACTGGCACAGTGGAGGCAAACCACCCCAAACAAAACAGCAGTTCCACCAAACAAACAGCTGCTGACAGCATGGTGAATTCTCTCCAAAACAAAGTTGTTGCATTTGTTTACAGTGCCAACAATGACTGCTGATGACATAAGAGTTATCGAAGGGTTGTCCCATTTCTTTGGCAAACATTTCAACCCCTTCCCTTTGCAGCTCTGTTTCAAGGGGTAGGGGTGACAATTAGAAATGGGATTGGGCCGTCATTTACACACTGAGCTGGTTCATCTTCCATTACTGTAGATGGTTAATTTTGACTTCTCAGGGTCTTAGCGTATTGTTGCCCTATTGGGGAGCAGGTAGATGCACCAAACTATAGTTTTAACACGAATACTCTAGAAAGGAGAGGCCTCTGGTAACATGTGAAGACCTCAGTTATGTTGAAAATGGGTGAGGTAAGTTATGTTGAGGTAAGGGTCAAATGATCTGATTTACTTCTGAGCGTGATTACTCTAGAATGCAGAAGCCTAGGGTCACCAACCTAATCGCAAAAGGTCAGGACTGGCAGGAGGCTGAGGGCGCCCACTGGTAACACTCATTCTGTTTTAGTTGTTTGGACAGCTATCTGAAGGGCACTGATAAATTCTCTCTATTAAACTGTCTGCAATCTTTTATCTGTGACTCATTTAAAGAGCAGCAATATTCTTAATTTCCGCTTTCTCACACATTTCATCCAACAGGATCATGTTAACAGCACACACCGCAGAGCTAAGTGTGCAATGATGGATCGCTGACCTCATGATGACCCGCCTCAGTGTAAATCAATATCCCGTTGTTGGCAGTGATGAGGAGGGAGACTTACTGCCAAAATAAACCACATTCTGTATTCACTGCACAGTTTTTAGCTTGTTTTCAGAATGATCATAAAATGGCAACGTGTCTCCTTCAGTCTGAGAAACGTCCACTCACTGACGTCCGTCTGCAGTTCTAGTGTGAATGCAGTCACGTCTTCACACTTCAGCAGGAACACACTCTACTCGTTTCTTTTGTCTCTCCTCTGTCCACTAACCCTAGTGGTAGATATCCCCCTACCCAGAGCCCTCGTTCTGCTGAAGTCCCCTCACCCTCTCCCCCCAATCGCCTCCAGCAACCTTTACAATCTAAGGATGATGTCATCATTTTTAGACAAAGTCAAAATTCATGTTTGTTGAGAGGCATAAAAAATGTCACATTGACACATTATGCACATTTTAGCTGCAATGACAGTCACTTTTTACTTATTCTTTGGTCATTTGAATTGATTTTGTTTGTTATTTGGTGGATTATTTCCATTTTTGTTCAATACATGCATCATTTTGGACATTATTGTTCATTTTTGATCATTTTTATTTATTTCAAACATTATTTAGTTCTTTTTTTCACCTTGTTTTATTTTTTTTATTTTTCTGAATTGTTTTTTATTACTGTATCCTAGTTGAATATATTTAATTTTTCAGAATATTTTCCTTGTTTTGCCGTTTTGTTGTTCAGTTTTTGTTTTTTTATTTACGTTAACTTGATTTAGCAGTTCTGTCATTTTTGTACACTTCTGGTCAGTTTCCTTATTATTGTGTTTATGCTGTAGATTTTTTGGATCAGTTTTGTCCTAATTGTGTTCATTCTTTTGCTTATTTTTCTTGGCTTTGTTCATTTACTAATTTGTGGGTTTCTTTTTCTCTGGGGAGGGTGTAGAGCCACACATAGCCCTGCAGCCACAGGTTGCAGACCCCTGCCTGAGGCTTATTCTCAGAGCTTTTGTTGGGTTTGCTCTCCACGTAGTCGTTGGAAACTTCACCCTTGAATTATGAAGCGCCTAGAAATAATCTTGGATTGTAACCGGTGCGGTAGTTGAATTGAATTGAACTGAAACAACAAGAAATGCTTCTGTCAGCCACTGGGGAGGGATGATGATGATGATGATGGTGACCATCTTGTTCTGAACCAGTTGTGTTCACTCAGCTGCATGCTGTAGTTCGCGTACGCCTGCTCAGCTCATTGTGATACGAAGATAAATCTGACTGTATGTGTTTGTGTTCCAGTTTGTTCGTGTTGCTCAAAGGCGCCACCAAAGAGCAGGCTTTCAGGATCGGCAACGAGATCGCAGACGCCGTCACCGCCACCAACCCCAAACCCGTCAAACTCAAGTTCGAGAAGGTGATCAGAGAAAACACTGATGACATTTACAACCGTAGGTCTAGATTTCAGGGAGGATGGGGGAATTGTCTCCCTCAATATTTGTGAAATTTGCCTCCCCCCAGCCCCCACACACACACACGCACCCACACCCCTTTTCTCAGTTTTGATTTTCTTGCCTATGTTGTTCATGTTTGTTCTTTTTAGTTGATTTTGTTGCTAATTTTGTTCATTTTTTTATTATGTGCCGTATTTTTTTTGATCTGTTGCTTTTTTCTTTTGATTTTCCCCATATTCTGTTCACTTTTTCCACATTTTCTTGATTGGTTTGTTCATTTTTTTCACTTTCTTGTTCATTTTGTTCACTTTTGTTTTCATTTCTTGAGAATTCTTTTTCCACTTGTTCTCTTTTCAGACCAAACCTACACCCTTGTTTACAACAGTATATTATTCTTGATCATTTTCAATCAGTATCAGGTTTTTTGTGTAATTTTCTTCTGGGTTGTGATTGCACATGTAAATGATTGAATTATTCTAAATGAGCCTGTTTCTTGGGTCATGTTGCATCTTTTCCATTTTGATGCATATTCTTTTGTCATGTTGCATCTTTTATCCACCACATACATCATGTCTTTTTCCATCTTTTCTGTCACTTGACTTTTACATTTGTCATCCTTGTTGTTACTTTTGTCATGTGTCTTGTTTTAATTTAAACCCACTGTGAACATACTGATTTCTTCAACTTTCAGTCAGACAACAAAAAAAAAATATCACCTTTTACACTTGAGGACATAACGATGTGACCGGCCTCGTCATGTTATGTTGTGGTGTATTCAGGTGTACCTGCCCTGCGTTCTCCAGACCAAGAAGCGCTATGTGGGCTACATGTACGAGAGCCTCGACCAAAAGGAGCCTGTGTTCGACGCCAAGGGCATTGAGACGGTGCGGCGCGACGGCTGCCCCGCTGTTTCCAAGGTAACGAGGCAAACCGTTGAAATTGGACTGGTTCCTGCTCTTCTTTCCTCAGACTGTCAAACACTGGAAACATTCATCTGGTTGTCGACTCAGACGTCTCCTCTGATAAGTGACATTTACAGGTCTTGCACAGGTCACTTTTGTAAATATACAGCTGTAGATGTCATTAAACAGCTTGACGTTTGTGTCAATCACCATCAAAGTGAGTTCAGTCCATGTTGCTGATAAAACTACAACTGCACCTACTATTAGTCCTCTGACTTTTCATTTTCGTCATTTGTCAGGAAGTTATGTTTTTGTCTTGTTTGTTTGTCTGTTAACAGGATCATTCAAAAAGTCTTGATTGTATTTTGATAACATTTTCAGCATATATTGGAAATGGAATAAGGACCCATCAAATAGATTTTGGGAGTGGTCTGGATCATTGTGAGATGGGGCCAATTCCAGCATTTTTGCATGTAACTCCATAAAGACTGCTCAGAACACCTGGTAAAAGAATCCTGGATCCTGTCACAGTAGGTTCTACAATATCTCCCAAGTTGCATCTGGATCCTGGTAAAATTCTGGATCCTACAATCCACAACATAAGGCAACAAATAATGGTCCAAACCTGCAGCTAACACCAAACTGTAGTCAAGACACTGGCTGAACTTGTGCCAATGGATTTTCTGGATCTTCATTACATATGGAGCTAGATCCAGATGAAACCCACCATTATGGAAATGTGATATGTATGTAATTTCAAATGCTTTGGGTATGTTTTCATGGTCAAGGAATCCAATAATAATAATAATAGATAATATAAATGTAGGCCTATTATTGTTGGATGTAAATCACATTAAATGAGCTGCTTGGCAGAGGCCTGTGCTCTGAGAGCTTTCTTCTACTGTATTATTCTTTTGTTCATTCGGGTCATTTTGATTACGGTACCGTACTTTCCGCACCCTCCAAAAATGTCACTTTTAAAAAAAAATAATCCGGTGCGCCTTATAGTGCGGAAAATATGGGTATTTCCTACATGTTTGTTTATTCTGTACTGTGCTTTTTTTCTTGATTTACTATCCATTTTGTTCATTTTGATTATTCAAAATAAACCTTAAGTAAGCAGTAATATTGTTCATTTGTTACATTTTTTGTTCATCGAAAAAATGTTAGAAAAAACATAGATATTATTGATGAACTGAAGTCTCAATAAACATATCCCTGCATAAAACCTGACTTTTATCAACACCTTGAGTCAGTAAAGCAGAATTTGTGCAAAACTCAGTGGTAAGTTAGGTTAAAATGATCTGAAAAAGGTCTTACAGTGTAGATATCCTGTGTTTGGACCAGCACTGACTTACTCAAACACAGCCATAATCTCTAACATGTTCATTCAGGTTGCATTTTTCCTCCTCAGATTCTGGAGCGTTCCATTAAGCTGCTGTTCGAGACGCGTGACATCAGCCAGGTGAAGCAGTTTGTGCAGCGTCAGTGTGCGAAGGTTCTGGACGGCCGGGCCAGCATGCAAGACCTGACCTTCGCTAAGGAATACCGAGGAAGTGGCTCGTACCGGCCCGGAGCCTGCATCCCTGCTCTGGAGCTCACCAGGTCTGAACGCCAGGAAGTCCTTGGTTTCATTCGTGTGTGTGTGTGTGTGTGTGTGTGTGTTCTTCACTTACTGTACTCGATGTGAATCCAATTACTGGTTCCCCACAGCGCTCATTGTGTGGCTGCTCTGCTCTGCTTGTACAGTACCTGAGTCTGTTTCTTAGCAACTGGGCTCTTAATGGGTAAAAAAAATCCTGTTTCAGAGAATGTGTAAAAAGAAATAATCAGCCTCATTCATGTTTATCTGCTGTTCATCAGGACAGAACAGACACAGGTTTGTACAGGATTTTGTACATTAAGGTGTTCAGAAAACAAGATTAATGCATAGTATGGCTATTACAAACTAGACTAATGCTGTAATACAATGTTATTGAATGTAAACATATTTCAGTGTTTTTCTCCTTCAGTCTCCTCTCCTGCATCAACACTCCTCTGCATTCAGGTTTTCACTGATCAAAGCAGTGCAGTAGGTCTTCAGACAGTCTCTCAGAACCTCAGTTATTCCTTTCTTAACTTCTGACACAGACTCTAAACATGTTCCTTTGACACAGATTTGATCTTAGGAAAAAGTCACACGGCGCTAGATCAGGTGAACAAGGAGGGGGATCAAACACTGTGATTTGTATTTGGGTCAAACTGTTTTAGTGAGAGCACAGTGTGAGCTGGCGGGTTATCTGGATGAACAATGAGACCATTTTTATTCATGTGCATTGTGCGTCTAGAACCTCCATCATCTTGGACATCCTCTCTGCCTTCATTGGATCTTTTGTTCCATTCAAACACGCGTACATGACATGCAGGTAATGGTGGGCCTGCCACAAACTTTTTTGTTACTCTATCTACATATAGAAAGCGTGTCACTGAGGATAAGACAGGAGGCAGAGCTGGACATGTACAGAGGAGGAATAGTGAATATATCAATCGTAGGATGCTGAGGTTGACCTGCCAGGCAGAAGGTCTAGAGGAAGACCAAAGAGGAGATTTATGGATGTGGTGAAGTTAGTTGGTGTGAGAGAAGATACAGAGGATAGAGTGAGATGGAGGCAGATGATTCACTGTGGAGACCCCTGAAGGGAACAGCCCAAAGGAAAAAAATATGTACTGCCCTTGAAATTATTGCTATTCACAGCAATAACACCAGGTTTTTAAAATGCTGTCGTTTTTAATGACTTAAAAAACTTGAGCTAATTTCAAAGCCAAACTCCACATCGCACAAGTGTAAATATTTTGGGTTTAAGTCCACAGAACAAGGAGTCAATTAACCTTTAGTGTCCATGACATGCTTTTTGACTTCACTGTCAATCAGGAGACAAAAGCGGAGCAGCACAACCAGTAAGACACTCTGTGTTGTTTTTTTTTATTGAAATGAGCACATGCTCATTGAGGTAATATATCATAGTCAGGAAAATGATCACAATGTTTTTTCTGATTGTTCGATAAGTTGACTGAATGTTGTGACAGATCTAGGTAATGAACCAAAACATTCACATGCAGATTGGTTTAAAAAGACGTCACTTATTGGAAACTTCCAGCAGTTGTGTGTGAATAAACAACCTCAGTGTGACTGAACCACCTGGTTTTATGTGAATAATCACAGTCTCATGATTGAACAGACAAACCTCGTACTGGTGTCCACGTTTTCCTGCAGGTGGATGTTTTAATCATTTATTACAGTCAGTTTTTCTTGATTCTTCTCATGGTTTTATCATCAAATACACAGTCTCATTATTTAATAGACGTCCCTGATATTTCATTCTACAATCTTCTTCACCAGTGTGGAATCATTCTGTTTCTGCTTCACACATTATCCAGTAAACTTTCATTCAGGAACAGAGTAAAGGTTTCAGATTGCGGGTTCTGCTCCTGAATTGCCTGCACTGCTTTTCCTCTCCCCTCTTATTTTTTGACATATTTTTCAATAATTCAGGTACACTATAGAGGTTTTGTCTGCAAAATTGTTTGCCATTGTATTTCTTGTAGTGCAGACGATACCTTTGAAATTCATACACACTTCATTCATTGCTCACAATGCATGAAAAGGCTTTTGAAAGAAAATGTTGAAGCTCTTGTAGATGATGTATATTTTGTTACTTTGTGACTCCCTCCAGGCGCATGATGGCGTACGACCGGCGTCTGGAGCCCCGGGTCGGTGAGCGCGTGCCCTATGTGATTGTGTACGGGATGCCTGGCGTGCCCCTCATCCAGCTGGTACGGCGTCCAATGGAGGTGCTGCAGGACCCCGGCCTGCGCCTCAACGGCACCTACTACATTACCAAACAGATCCTGCCGCCGCTCACGCGACTCTTCCAGCTCATCGGCGTGGACGTGTTCAGCTGGTACCAGGAGCTTCCGCGGGTGAGGGACGCCGGTGGCACACACGGTTGTGCATGAGCTGGTGTTTAAATGAATTTTGTGTTTTACAAAGGGAAAAAGCTCTTTATTTTTATGCCAGTGTTGAAGTCAGATTTAAACTCAGAGCAGCAGCGCCACCTGCTTTTAGAGCAGAGGATGAACGAGGCCAGTGCAGAGAGACATTTAATTTCATTTACTGGAGATCATTTTAATCAACAAACCAACTAATGATTCTCATTTAAAACAAAGTGACACTTTCTAAAGATAACACTGAAGGCACTTCGACTTCTCACTTTGCATAAGGAGCTTTAATAGTCTTCATGAATGAATGGTTTTTGTTTTGGTAACATACATTTTACATACTTTTTTAAATGCATGTTTTTAACAAAACTGAAAAAAGGAATGAGCTGAAATCTCCCAGAATGAACAACCACCCAAACAACTATAGACATAATCTACAGTAAGTAGTTGTACATAATTTTTCATTATAACTCTCAAATATTTTATGTTTCAAAATTAAACAAAATATATTTTCCTTCTTCGTTTAAAGAAGTTTGAAGGCTTTCATTTTTTTATCTTTTAAATATTCAATATACAGACATTCTAAGGCACTCGAGCCTATAAATAATGGATAAATATTTCTTGTTCAACAAATCCACGGTTTTAAATGAACAGCAATAGACATTTTTTACTGATCTTGTTCTGCATGTAGTTTCCACAAGAGCTTACGCTCTTCAATGAGTCCTATGAATTTTGTATCATACACCTTTTGAATTCCAACTCCATTTATTTTCAATTGAATGTCACAATTTGTGGTTGTGGATCTTTTGAAAGTCAGCCCTTGATCCAAGCTTTTGTGGGCCGCCCCTCTCCTGCTGGAGGACCGAGGGCACGAGGGCACTTAAACAGCTCTGGCTGTGGGCGTGAGGTGTCGGAATATAGCGCCGTCCCATCACTACCACCCCCGACACCTCAGCAAGCAGTCAGCACTAAACCAGTTCAGCTTGGTTCACAGATTGGCTTGTTTTTGTTATTTAACATTTACACAGTGAAAAAACATGAGATTGCTATGTATTCAATATTATACAACGTTATGAATGAAATGTACTTCATTTGTAATTAATTTGAGTTGTAATTTACTTTTAACTTTCTAATTAACCTGAGTAGGAGGAAAAATATTCTACAAAACTATGTCAAAGTACATTTTATTTGAAAATAAGTACATGTAAAGCAGTAAATGTACTTGAGTACTATCACGTCTGCATTTGGGACACGTGCCTGTGTGAACATGCTCCATTGCTGGAAAAATATAAAAATGAGCATGATTTCTGACAGTATGGCCTCAGCTGTTTTATTTTTGTTGAATGATAACTTATTTATCTTAAACCACTTGTTGAACTTCATAAGATCCCTTTCATTAGTTTCTAATTATTTCACATTTGTCCCTGAATAAAACAAGTTTGTATCATCAGCATAGATTATACTTTTTTTTTTTTTAAATGATGCTATAGAAATATAATTGAAAGTATAAATAACTCAAGTCCCAAAACTGACCCTTGGTAGTCTTTAGAGAAAGAAAATCAATATCCCAAGAAGTGGTCAGTTCAGTCTGAGTCTGTTCATACTGACGTGAGGACAAACGTGTCCCGTTGTGAAAAGTCTCCACTCGTTTCTCTTCACACACACCGTCCCAAACCACAAACATGGACGTGTTTCACAAGAATCATAGACACTGGAATGTGAAGGGTTGTGGTGTTTTTAAAGCATCTCCTGGTGGAACCTGCACGGTGAACATCTGCACATCACAACACTGCTCAGCCTCATATTTTATTGATCATATTAACATTTCCCCTGCAGATGGTGACATGTTCTATTACAGGGTTATAACAGGAACAATACACTGTGCATAGGTGCAGACGGGATGTGTCTCCTAAATGTTAGAGTAAAATGTACATTTATCCAGTTTAGCAGTTTAGATTCAGTTTGCTGATTTTTTTAGCAGTATTTTGTCAATGTAGATGTTATGTACGAGTCTAAAAACCCTGCTTTACATAAATGACGACATATTTAGGTTTATTTATGTTCACTGTTCTTATATTTTGTTTTAATTGGTTATTGCTTTGATTGTTTTGTTCAAATTTCCTTCATTTTGCCTGTTTATTTCCTTGATTGTGTTTCGTACCGTCATGTTCATTTTTGCATCTTGTTTCTTATCCACGTTCATGGTTATTCTATTAATTTCTGTTCACTTTATGGAATATCTTGGTAAGTTTTTGTTAATTTCTCTTGTTTTCTTGATTATGCTGTTCATTTTTGCATGTTTCAGTTATTTTTTTTAATTTAGTTCTGTTCATTTTATGGAATATTTTAGTCATTTCTGTTATTATTTTGTACTTTTTGTATTGTTATGCCTACTTTTTACAAGATGTGGCCAAATGTAACTGAGTAGGAGTAAAACCTATTCTACAAAGGAGTACTTGAGTACTACCACCTCTGCTTCCAACACACCTGCTTTTCAGAGATGACCATGAGTCATGTTTTATTTTGTGTTTCATCTCCTCCTGATGATCTCCAGTGTCTACTGTTGTTTTGTGTTGCTGTGGTTTGACTCCGTGTCCCTCGTCTCGGTTCAGGTCCAGAAGGCGTCCTGCTCCTCGTCCCTGGGAGGAGACGAACCTGCTCGGAAGGGAACCATCTCGCAGTACTTCACCACGCTGCACTGCCCTGTGTGTGATGAGCTGACTCAGCTGGGCGTGTGCTCACGATGCCGCACCGAGCCCCAGCGCGTCGCCGTCAAACTTTACCAGGACATGAGACAGTGGGAGAGCGAGCAAGACCAGCTGCTTAAGGTGAGACACGGGAGGAACCAGGAGAACAAGGAGAGTCGCCCAGGGTTCAGTCCCAGCTCTGAGTTGTTGTGTAACAATAAATCCGTCTGATCTTTGGTCACACTGGCCTTTGACCCAACATGTAGGGCTTGTTGATAATCATGTACTGAAGATAAAGCTGTGTCTGCTGTGGTTCTACTCAGGCTGATTGTGGAGCCTAATTGTGAATAGTCATTTAGAGCAGAAAAAGAATCCAACCAAAAAGCACACAACAAAAACCAAATACTGTATCTAGAATGATAAAATGCTGGTGTGATTCCACAGAATCATGACTACTTAGTCTGTCATGTTGCAGAAATTATATTCACTCCATAATAATACTTCTGATTTTTCAGGTCATTCATCTTTTGCTTATGGGCCAAATGAAGGAGGCAAATGCATTTTTTCATGCCATATGCAAAGTTGCATAACATGCAGTTCATAATTAAAAATGTAATTAAAATGTACTGTTGGTCGACCTCTAGATCTAGAAAATGCAGTGGTTTTCTAAATGTGAATGCTTGGTATGTGTGTGTTCCTAACCCTGTCTGTCCTCCTGTGTGTCCAGCTGTGTAGGAACTGTAGCGGCTGTGCAGAGCGCCAGGTGCCCTGTGTGTCCCTGGACTGTCCCGTCCTCTACAAACTGTCCCGGGTCCACAGACAGCTCTCCAAGGCGCCCTACCTCCGACAGCTGCTGGAACAATTCTGATTGGCCCCTGAACTTCGGAACCCTGTGCTGATTTTGGTGCTAATTACCCCCCGTCCACATCCTCAGTGTTTGTTCATTCAGTTGTAAAGTTTTGGTGCTTTGATTGAACCCTGTTGGGTTTTCATTCTGTCTTGTAGTTGTTATTTGTTATACAAGTATTTCTCTGCGTGTGCAGACTGTCTGGTTGAGCCTCATGTGGAGGCGCTGTGGGAGTGGGCAGAGCGGTGAGTGTTGGGCTTGTGTTGTCTTCATGCTTACTCGCTGCCATCTCCATTAGCTGCTACGGGCCAAGAGGAGCTGTGACTGACTGCGCCGCTACAGACGGCCTTCGTGGACCTGAGTGCAGTCCAATCAAGTGTTGTAAGCGCTGTAGTAGGTTTTAAAGAGCTCCAACAACATTCAGACCACTAACGAACTTCTCTGCATTTTGATAACGACTGTGGTCATCTATAAATAGTCCCATCTTTAATGTCACTGTGCATTAGCATCAAGTAAAAGAATTCTCGGCCATGAATGCAGCCTGATCACTATTTGTGCATTCTGCTGCAGAATGCCATGTTTTTTGGAACTTTGATTGTATTCCATTACAGCAGATCCAGCATCTGCTGACAGAGTGGGAACTGGAATCACTTCACTTTTTTTAATCTGGGACTGTTGCAATACTGTATTTTGATATTTATATCATGAAGAGTCTATTATTTCCTTGTGCACATATGGTTTTGTGTGTTTCAAAGTTCCTGTGCAGAAACCCATCAAACCACATCATGATCAAATGTTCCTACAGTTCCCCAAACAGCCATACACAGGTTCTGTGTATTTGTAGAAATGTAAAAATGATTATTATGAAGGAGGTGTTTTTTGGATGTTTTTAATGGACATTGCTGTGGGTGTAGGTTTGAGATTGATATAATAAAAAGTCAATGTATTAAAATGCCTTTAGTTTTCCTTTGAAGAATTCAGAAGAGATCACAGTGACACAATCCACACGACACAGAACACAAAACCAGCCACAGTCTGATCTGTACACGAATAAATACAAAACCCTTCACTCTCATTTCAGCATCTTAACACCAGCACAGTGGAAAATGAAATATTTTCTAATGATCCGTTTGGCAGCAGGGCACAGCTGTGACGATGAGGGTGGAGCCAGATGACCAACACACTGCTCAAGTGTCCAGGGAGCAAGGCACTGAATTCCTGTCAGCAGTGGGACATCAATATAGGACCCTTCATCAAACAGACTCAAAGCTGTCATGAGCTCTTGTGATTAAACTTAATGTAAAACATTCAAAAATAAACTACATACAATCAACAGAGTGAACAAATGACAGCTTAGACATCAGATACATAGCTACAGCAGTTTGAATAACTAGCTACCTGTGGCATGTCCCACCGCTTCGTGTCAGTTTGTCCAATGTGAAGAGACATGCTGATCAGAACCAATAATTCACTGAGATTGTATATGTTCATGACAACAGAAAATAAATTGATGCTGTGTAATTCAATACATAGTTTGATTTCTTTGGCTTTTCTTATGCAGTCTGCCATAAACTGAGAAAACATTCCTTCAGCTTCTTGGCTGAGGGGTGGGGGCAGCAGACTTTGGCTTGTTAGCGCAGTAGAGAGCTCTAGGGTCATGATTGAGACCTCAGTCAGGGTGATAATGGGTGACTGTGGCCTTCAGGCCAAAGGTCACATTGATTTTCTTGTTAACACAATTACATGAGGCCTGGAATGGAGAGGCTGACAGGGACCACTGATCATCAGTGTTCTCTGTACTGCTGCAGATCACCAGGTATCTGACTTAAAGTTTTCTATTTGACTTCTAAAACACTCAAAACAAATAAAAGTTCTCAAAGTCAAAGACCTTGAACAGCTTCATTTACAGGATTCTACATCACAAGAGACCGTTCCAGTGTCTACAATCCTAGATTTTGATCAATGAAAAACAGTTGACTGCTTCTGCTGTGCAACAAGGATTTAATAATTCTTATTATGGCTCATGGAAATGTAGTAGTACTGAACTGTAAATCTACTGTCACTGTAAACATGTGAAACAGCTGCTTCAGTTGGCAAAAGAATCTAAGAAGAGCTGTGGTCCGCTTACATTACCATGTTCATCTGTTTTTTTGTTTTTTCCTATTAGGACCCGTGCCTCACTGAGCCACAGAATGGGGGGGTGGGTTTCAATGACAACCTACACCTGTACTAGGTTGCCGTGGCCTTCCACAGCAGATGAGAAGTGACGCTGAACTTGTGATTTCTTCTTCAATTCTGATAAACAACTTTACTTTTTCTCTGTTGACAGTTTAATTTTTGAATGTTAATCTTACAAATGACCTCTTCAAGCTGTTGTTTCAAACAGTAGCCGGTGTTTATGGCCGCGCTCAGGAACTGATCAGAACTGTCCACACGTGTTCATGAGACATGGCTCTTCAGAGTCCAGAGGCCTTTCAGTCCTTCTTCTCTCGGTCCAGAGACAAGAACAGTTTGCGCCTGGGCGAGTCTCCAACCAGAGAGACGGTCGGAGAGAAAGACGCTCCACCTGCACTCTCCATCACCTGGGTGCTGTTGGAGGAGGCAGAGCTTCCTGTCAGAGCTGTGACATCAGGTGCAGCAGACACCTTGCTGGGTGAGTTGACGAGACTCGCAGGGTCGTCCATCTCAATGACCTCAAAGTCTGCGTCATTCCACTGATCAGCTTCATTGTCCTGCTCTTCGTCCTCCTCCTCGTCGTTAACTCCTGAGTCCAGCAGAGCCTGCCGGTACTCGCTGTCATCCACCTCGGGGCGGGCCCTGATGCGGGGCTTCCGGTTCTGGCTGCCATTGGGGGCCGAAGCCAGCTTGTACATGACTGGGAAGAGGATGGCGGTGAAGGTGGCGGTGATCAGCGCCAGGTACATGAGCAATGGATGATTGTGGATCTTCCCCAGCAGGAGGCCGACCAAGGTGGGCAGCACCATTTCACCCAGCGCTGCACCCACTACAAATGCTGCTGCCGTGTGGCCCGTCACTGTGGTGTACTGCTCCACCCAGGAGATGCCACTGGGGAATGTGGTGGCCATGGATGCCCCATAGAGGCCTGTGCATACCCACAGCGCTACCTGCTGCGTGCTGAACAAACAGAGCAGCAGAGAGGACACAGTGGAGCCCACCAGACTGAGCAGGATCATCGTACCAGGGTAAATACAGGCTGCGAAAAAGATGGCCATTCCCCGGCAGGCGGCAAAGGTGCCCCAGAACAGAGAGTTGAGTCCGGCCGCCTGTGCCCGGTCCATGTGGCCATAGTCCTTGGCAAAGGTGAAGATGTAGGAGCCGTATGCAACCTCAGCTCCAACATAACCAAAGAAGAAGAAAAAGAGCAAGGCCACGATGGCCCTGTGATGTTTGGCCACCAGCGGTTTTCCTGACAAGGTGCGCACTTTGTCACGTGAAATGCTGCCACGGGTGTACAGGACGAAGAAGAGGAAGGAGATGAGGAAGATGAAGGTGCCGATGACAATGTAGGCCCACATAGAGTTGCTGATGATGGCGGGCACCACAGGGGTTTTGGGTTCTGGGTTGTACAGTGCACTGACGGACCTGTTGGTGCTGTTGGTACCACTGGCAGATACAGTCACCGTGCTGTTGTTCACGGCAGGCCCGAACAGCAGCTTGGCGATGATCGGAGACACAAATGCCCCGGCAGCGAAGCTGAAGTGCAAAGCCTGCATGTGGGGCCCTGCCTGCTCTCCCCAGGTGTTCAGGATGAGGACATTACCACCTGACAGAAGACAAGAAGCCCACGTTACCGCTCAGAACCAGTCACAGCCATCACAGTGTTCGATTCACATATTCAGTTTGTACAACAAATCAAGATTAATTCCAGATTTTCACAACATGCAGCAAAAACTATTACTAATAACCACTCTTTTGTCATGATATGGATTTGTATGGTCATTGTAGTGGCACTAATAGGACTATTTTTATGCATGCATGGTCTGAACGTCTTCCTCATCACAAACCATCCAGACACTAATACCTTCAAATATGACTCTACAATGTGTTCTTTCAAGTCCTCTTCAAAAGTGCGCTTTAGTGCCGCACAAAGCACATTAACCTGCCAAAATGAGTCCATACTAAAGTAATATGAGCTTCTGAATTAAAGGAACGCAGGTGGATTCAGTGTTCTAAATAAACCCGTTCCATTTCAGGTGTTTAGTGCAAGGCAGGTGCAATGAGTCTGCAAGACGACATTAAATCCTAAACAGAATACTGAGACACTCCTTTAAGTGCACTGCAAAAAAGTGCCCTACTGACTGCTTTTCTGTTCTTAAAGTGGATTCTTTACCAGTATCCAGAATCCCCATGGATATCCCGATGCTTGACATGAGTCCGGTGAGGAGCAGAGCCTGTTTACAGAACGGGATGGCACACATTCCAAACGCCGTCATCAGCATTGAGATCCCTGTGAGGAAACAGCAGGTTTACTTCAGCACATGCGCGTCCTTCATGTTCCCCTTCATTTCCGCACAGGGCGGCTGTACAGTGTGTGATGTGAGTGGACTCATACCCAGCAGGAGGTGGGGGTTCATACAGTCAAATAAGACGCCCCCCACAAGCGAACCGCCGATGTATCCTGCAGAGCGGCCCACGAAGATGTACGAGATGTTGCTGATGTTCTTCTTCACGTTCACAGCCAGGTCCTCGAACGTGGGGCCGATAACAGAAATACCCATCCCCTAGAACACAAGTCAGCAACATTTAGAACTAAAGGAGCCACAGGAATACTTAACAATATGACTAGGGCTAATACAGCGTTTCCTAGACTCAGATATACTTCAGAATGATATATGTGGGTATTTTCCTATTTAAATGTGATAAAATGAACAAAATAATGAACCAAATGAACAGTGTACAAAATAATAAATACAACAAAATATCCACCAAATTAATAATAATCAGGAAAACATTCAATAGAAACCAACAGAAATAATAAAGAAAAATTAGTGATCCAATAAAAGGCCTCCATGGCCTAATGACCCTAACCCAAATAAGAATGTTTTGGAGCCTCTGGAGATGTGGTAAAGAGCCGCATGTGGAGGTGGAGTGGTGGGATGCAGACCCCTGTCCTAAACAAACACAAAGCTGGAAGACTTTGTGTCCAAATTATTTTGAGTCATCTCTTTCTACCATCCTGCACGGACACAAGTAAACTCCTCAGAAAAATTTGGAAATGTTATTTTGATCAATTCTTTCTCCCCTTTAATAATGTCAATTGGTCTATTTTATAACATTGGGAACCTTGATTAGTCACATTTACAACAAGGTGCATCTTGCACAGATCAGACATTTGTGGAATGAGCAACACACCTAAATGTGTGGGTCATCAGGCTTTGTCGAGGAACTTATAATGGACTTTTGCAGCGTGTGTGTGTGTGTGTGTGTGTCTACAGATTGTCAGCAGCAGACAGTGAAGTAGTTCTGGTCATCGTGGACTCTTATAGAGAGAAAAATACATGTAAAACATGCAGCATCAAGGACTTTTTCAGGTTTTTGTCTTTACCAGAGTTGCTCCTGAAAACCAGAGGATTTGTACATGTTGCAACTGAATGAATGAAACCTGCTGCTGAGTGAAGTCTGTGTCTTTAATAATTTCACACTTAAGGAAAGACACTTATAATCCACAAGTACCGGTAGATAAAGCACAGGGTGTATGAAGATGCATGTCTGTCATATGACGCTCGAATCATGGTTGAAGAGCAAGTTTTACCACTGTTCACATCCTGCTTGTTCAGGATTTACTGACAGGCCTGTGTGGAAATTAAACCAGTAACAGACACCTGGTTCTGCTTTTGTACATTCCCTGATTATTTCCAGTTTGGTCTTTTTGGCTTCACTATCTTTGGCTCATAGCTGGAGTTCCTTCCTGTCCAATGAAAACCTCATATTTGTTTGCTTGTGCTTGTGATAAAGTGAAGGACACGGCATTACTCTGTGGGTGCAGGTTGAATTCCTGAATGAACTCTCGTGGGAATCCACAAGGTCGGTTCATTTAGAGTTGCCTTTTGGGATCCACTGAGCACAAAGAGAATCAAATGAGCTGAATCTGCAGACAATAAGCAGAAATGCTGATAAATGTACGGCCATGTCGAAAAGCTTCACCACGAAGAAGCCTTTAACCACAGTAATCGAATTCAGTATCAGTGGTTCTGTTTCCGACTGGACCTGTTTCACCTGAGTGGACCCCGCTCTGTGTGAATGGACGGCACATGAATAAAAGACAAGGACACGGAAACGGCTTCAAATGAGTCAAGGTGACCTGTATTCCACTTATAAGGATGAAGGTGTCCAAAAATGTACAAAATAATAAAAAGAATGAGTAAAATTCTAGCTTCAGTTTCAACCTATACCCTTTCATATGTTGTTTGCTTCTTTCTTCTTTTTTTAATCTGAAGGTCTATTTTAAAAGCTTTACACCAAATAAAAGATTAAATAAACAAAAAATGACAACTGATCAAAATTTTAAAAATGAGTAAGAGTGGGAAAAAAACAACACAATTAAAATGGCCTGAAGCATTTTTAAAAATGAGTACAAATGACAATCACCAAGAAAATGAGTAAAAGTTTAACAAATAATGAACAAAACGAACTAAAGAAGTTAATGCATAAAAATGAAAAAAAGAGAAGTAAAAATTACCAAAATGATCAAGAAAATGAACAAAACCACAAAGAAAATGAGTCAAATTAACAAAATAATGAAGGAAATTAAGAAAATACAAGGTAAAAACTAACACAACGATTTAAAAAATTATAATAAAAAATAAATATTAAAATAGGACGTTATTTATATATATATATATGAAGAAAATAATCAAGAACATAAACAGCGAATTGTCAAGCGGGATTTTTACAGACAAAAATTAAATATCATCTAAAGTAATGTATTGGGAGCAAATATTTAACTTAAATTAAGGGCGACAGACCCCCTCAAGTCCTTGTCATAACTCTGTGGTACGTGACGCTACCGTCAGCTCGGTTCTCACCAGGCCCAGGAAGGATGCACATAGCGCCAGGGTGACCATCCAGCGGCTGCACGGCCCGGAGCCCCCCCTTCCCCCGCCGACCACCTCCACCCGGCCGTCACGTCCCGGCTCGGCGCTCCTCTTGGCCGCTTTCAGCGCACTCTTGAGCCCGCGGCCCCGGCCAGTGTCCTTCCTCTTGTCGAACAGGGTGTCCTCCTCCTGCTCGTCATTGTCGTCGTCATACTCCATGCTGGCGAAGCGGACGTGCTTCTTCTTGACGGCCGTGTCGCGTGCGGCGGATGGGGACATTGCGCGGACTCCGTGACACGGCGCAGGTGTGCGGATGTCTCCTCAGGGCCGGGACACAGCAGGATGCGGATGCAGCTCACCTGTCGCCCTCCGCGCTTCCGGTACGAGGCTGTTAGCTTCAGGTAAATATTCTAAACGGAGTCAGTCACGTGTCAACAGGAGAAGGGCAGAGGGACGGTGTGGAGAATCCATGAGACCACCGTTGCAGCCGCCGAGCCCCTCCATATGTCAACAGCAACGTACGACTGGAGCAATGCGAAGATCGTGGATTGTGAGAGAGGTCTCACTCCACGTATCTATCAAAGTGACTCGCGGAAGAGCCCGGGATAAAAAAAGGCTACTTAATTCATTAGGCGTTTTTTTATACGTTGGTGCAGTGAAATTAAATAAATAGTTCTCGTTCGGACCATATCTGATACAATTCAAGCTGAAACCTACATTAGTGTGCATTGGTTGGTGTGTTTGGGGCTGAAAGTTGAAGTAGAGTAATGCATCTAACTTGTGTTTTATCTTTGAATCATGTGACGCGTTTCACTGTCCAGGAAGTGGCGTCCATTACCGCTGATGGCAAATGGCGCCCTCTAGTGTTAGAGCCCGGTGGGTTGTGTGGATCAGAAGTGACGGACAGTGGGGTGGGGGCTTGTGCCCCCGGAGGTACTCGAAGGCATTCCAGCACGTTCCTGAGATTTTTAAATATATATATGTATAGATATGTATTTCAGAAGTGTTTGTGGATCACAGCAGTAGCCTTGTTGATACCAAGCTTCTCATTAAAAACATATTGTAACATGGTAAATATTTTATTTTTTGATTTTTAGCAAAGCTTTTATTCAAAAGTAAGTTATTAAAATGTTTGCCAACATGTTATATGCATAATTATGTTGATGATTTTCTCTTCCTCTATCTATAAGTTGATGAATTCAGGTTGAGAACAGGTCTATATTATAATCCCAAAACAGGACACTTAATTTGATCATTATTTCATGTGAACAAATCTTTATTTCATGATTATTTTAATTCTTTCTTTTTTCAACAAGTTATTTAGTTATTTTTACATATCCCTTTTATTTCTAAAGAGTGGCTGAAAAAAGTTTGAGAACCATGTTTATAGCATCAGTCACCTGATCAATCAATCAGTCAATCTTTATTTGTATAGCGCCATGATGCAAGTACATGTTTATAGTCATCTGATGCTATAAACATGCACTTGTGTACTTTATGTAAAAACTGTACTGAGAGTAGCTATTTTTCAGAATTATATTCAGTATCTTGTGTTTTTATATGTGTATAAACTGTCAATATCTACAAATTAGTAGTTTATATGGTATTACTGGAAATGCGAGTATGACATTAATTGAAGTTAAATTTACTGTTAAGTGGTGAATGTTTATTCTTAGGAGGTGTTGTGCATGTATTACTGTACACTATATTAAATTATTTGAAATGTAATTTTTTATGTAGTCTAATTTGTGTTTTCCTAACAGAGGAACATATGGAAAACCAGGAAAAGAAAAATACATACTACAGAGCCCTTTGACATTATATTCAGTGTTTTTGAGTAAAGTAGCTTAACTGTAACAAGCTTAACGTCAGCTGCTCATTTATTATCATTTATTTATTATATTTATCAACAATAGAACTGGATGTGACATGTAATATATAACAAAAATGTTCAATACGTTTTTGAAAGTAAATATAAAAACTATGTGCAGATTAATATTTAGCAACTAGTCTTGATTATGAGATCAACTGTGGTAAGTAAGTGTTTCCCTTGAGGAACACTTATTTTGTCGGAGTTATCCGGATGTGTTGGTATGTACTTATTATACAGTATTTACCTTGACACAGACGTTTTACTCTATTGGATGAGTTATGAAATTGCATCTGATATTTATAAAGGAATAATTGAATGTCTTCACTGGAATAAAGAACAAAATAAGTAACAAAATTGTACCAGCGAGTTCTAAACATATTACGTCTGTTGGACACGTTCCTGCCTAACCCTAACCTAATCCTAACCCTAGTCCTAACCAATAAAAAACTCATGGGTTCACGGTGGAAATAAAAAATAAAATAAAATGTCTTGGGGAGGATGAATTTGATCCGATCACCTCTGGGTTGCAGGTCCAGAACGCTTCCACTGCACCCCTGTGCTACCTGTTAGAAACATGAGAGGGTTGTGTACTTCAGTGTCAGACACTGGCATTCACATTACTGCGCATGCTCACAGGAGGTGCCAGAACTCTAGCCTGGTTTACATATGGGTCCCGGGGCCGGATCTCTAGACACTTTGAATAAGATAATTAACCGTATTTCTGCTTCATCTGTCAGCTGTCATAATGTTAAGGCTGATCAGTGGAGCTTGAATGAAGTCAACACCTATGCAACATTTAACATGTTTAAGAGGCCTTTATCGCAACCTGGACTAGGGGTTCAGGTTGGAGGAGGAAGTCACTGCTCCACCACCAGGGTGTGCTCTGTACTGATGAGCTAAAAGACCTAAGAAACATAAACAGCTGGGAATGTCAGTTTGTTGTTTATTAAAGGCATTAACTCTCATTCATGGTGTACAGAGGCAGGGTTTCTCCTTGTTCCTGCTTCATTTCGGATGCATTTTGCTCATAAGCGTATCCACCAGTACTGCAGGACTTGCAAACCCCAAAGACAGATGGAAAGAAACCAGCACACAGCCACTGCAAATTCAAACATCTGCTTTTACTGTCTTGAAAACTTTACTGTGTCGCCCACACATCCTGCAGCAGAGAGGACGAATCGCAAAGTAATACTGACATAGAAAACATACACAAGTTAAACACAGGATACATAAAGTGAAACATTAAGGAGACAAAACTATGAAACATAAAAGTAGCACGTCCTGCAGCAAACAGAGAATATAGCCTAAGCAGCAAATACACAAAGCTCATCCAATAAACGTCCAAAAAAAATCCTTTAACAATGGATCAAAGCTTCGCAATTAAGGCAAAAAGTCTTTAATGAAGACTTTGGATGGTGGTATTTCATCAGATTGGTATAAAGCACTTTCAAAATAAAGAGTATAATCCAACATTTAAGTGTAAATAATAGAATAAAGAGCCATTAGTAGAAATTACAGCTGGTGAATAGTATATGACTATATGGTAGAAAACAGAGTGGTTTACGCACATTCAGACGTGTCTGAATTTAAAAAGGCATCTGATGAGAGGTTCAAAAAAGGCATTTCTGGTTTGAGCAGCAGGAAAACATTTCATTAAAGAGCAAAGTTTGAGCTTTTTCTGGGACTTTGCAGTTTGTTTTTCATTTCTCCAACGTGGCCTGGGATTTAGGACAGAGCATCGGGGGTGTCATCAACCATCAGTGAGTGTCTTTCAGTTCCAGAGCAGAGGGTCTCAGGAGTTTTCCCCAAACCTTCTTGTTGATGACGCAGCGTGTTCAGATGTTTTACTGTAAAGATATGCACCAGGGGTCTGCAACCGGGGGCTCCTCGGCCCCTCCCCAGCGGCTCGTGTGGCTTTGTTCGGTGACGGAAGTAACACATAATACATCAAAATAAATAAGCACAAAATAAAAAAAGAAGAAAAAATGAACAAGATAATGAAGAACAGTTAAGACAAAACTGAAGAAAAATGAGCAAAATAAGAAAATAACCAAACCAAACAAGCAACACTGTACAAGATAATCCAGAAAAGTGAATAAAATCATTGGAGAACTAACAAAAAGGTAGAAAAATAAAATTAATGGAAGAATGAGCAAAATAATCAACAAAATAAACAGAAAATGACAGAATAATCAAAGAAATTAACAAAATGAAGGGAAAATAAGCAAAGTAATGAACAAAAATTTGCAAAAAAAACAAAAAAATGAGTTATGACTCAGATAAATGAATAAAATAACAAGCAATAAAAATAACCCAGAATGTGAAAAAATATGATAAGGAAATGAACAAGATAATCAATAAAATGAACAAAAATGGATAAAACAATTAACAAACTGCTTTTAAACATGATGCATCTGAAATGTACATCATATTTCATGTGGTTCATAAAGGGTGCAAGTATTTTTTGCATCATAAATGGCTGCAGACCCCTGGTTTGGACGGAGACACAGACGTAGGACGACACATCAACATGAAGTTTCATTTCAGTCTGTTTGGTCGACAGCACAAAATCAAATCCAGACTTGAGGCAAATGTGTGTGAATTACAGCACAGAAGCAAAAAAAAATAAATACAATAATATGACAATATGAAAACACACACATATCTCCCCATCATCCTTAGTTCTGTTTCCAATCAGAGAATTCATCTGACGTGATGACACGTTGGATTGATGTGGTTGATAAAACCACCGGGATGGATTCCTTCAAGTAAACACACCATTTTCATATCAGTTTTGTACATTTTGGTCCTTTAACAAGGCGTTTGGTGATCAGTTATGGACTTTATATCACAGGGAACAGCAGAGGTTTTTCACTGTCATCCAAAAAGTGACATTATGCTGTAAATTCATGTCATGTGAGTCATGCTGCCGCTTCTGGATTAAACTGCGCAGATGAACAGAATCATAAAAACACTGTCAGCGCTGTGTGAAATACTGCTCAATGTCGACAGAATATTACTGTCAGATCAACTTCATGGAGTAATATGAAGACAATGTGTTTGTTACAGTGATATAAACCTGTTCCATTACAACAACAGAGGATTTATCATGATCTGTGTTGTTCCTATCATAATGAAAATGTTTTCTTCATTAACCCTTTTATAACATGAAACTGCACTGCCTGGCCAAAAAAAAAGGTCACCACCTGGATTTAACTAAGCAAATAGGTACAAGCCTCCCATTGGATAATTTCTGCATGTGTGATTATGTTTCAGCTGGCCTGGGAACACCTGGGGGACCCCCCAGAGTAGCTGGAGGTGGTGAGTGGGGAGAGGGAAGTATGGGCTTCGTTGTTTAGGCTGCTGCCCCCACGACCCTCACCAGGATAAGCGGAAGATGATGGATGGATTGATGGATGTGCACATGCCCAAAAATGAATCAGAATAATGCTATGACTGTTACAGGAGCAGTACGCCTACATTCCTACCTTCAGTTTGTAGTTTTTGAAGGATTGTAAATAAAAATAAAGAAAATCTGCACAGTATAAACACATACAAAAACAGAATTAAATGGCTTCAACGGATAAAACTCCATACTTAGTGTGACGTCCATCCCCGAACAATAAGAACCATGTGACATGTGCAGCTGAATGAAACTGGTTCAATAAGCTAGAGCTCGTATTTTCTGATCCAAACAGTTCCAAACATTTTAAGTCCATAAGGAGGTAATTCTTCATTGTGGAGACGCTGAAATGTTTGATTGGATATTTCCTGTGTATCCTGGTTCTATGTTGTTATGGTCTGATAAAACAACAAACCCGAGGTGGCCTAAAACTTTTGCACAGCACTGTTTAAAATGTAAAGCCATCAGTTTACGACACATTAGTTAACTAAATATACTCAAGGGATTTAATGACACACTGTGGCGACCCCTGAGGGGAGCAGCCGAAAGGAGGGGAAGAAGACGAAGATTTAATGACACACTATATTTTTGGCTCAATTTGTGGAGACTGTGTCTTAGTTATTAAAACTCGTTGTACAAATACGGATGTCGTTATAATTCCCAACGTGTAGATTTGGTCACATCTGACTGATTATTATGAGCAGCCCTGTGTCTCAGAACTCACAATGCCTTTACCCAACCCTATAAAATGACAGCTTTGGAGAAAGTGACACCAGTACAAATGCCACGAGTGGGGCAACCTGACCGGGATTGTGCCAAATAGGAGTGAAACAGTCGTGATTGATCCTTTTTGGTTTGCTTTGTAACTGATTAAGTTGAATATTCATTCAAAGGTAATGAGGAACAATACATGAGTGGTCATTAACTAAACCTGATATTTTGCAGATGAATGCCTCGTTAAATCTCTTGAGTGTATTACTGTACCCACTAATGCTTATTAATGTGAGTGTATTAAAAACACCCAATATTGTACTTACTGTTTAAATGGCTTCATGTTATAATTTACACTGTTAAGACAAGATTCTTGTCATAAGTTTGTTGTAATGACATGGAGTTATCTTGGTCTTTCTGATTCTAATGTGGTGCTAATGGACTCTTTTATAACCACAAAACATACAGCTCACATCTTCCACATGAAACAATACTTTGGCCCAAAGCTGAACGTGGCAAAGTTGTGCTAAAGTCACAGTGTTGTGTTAAGACTCATTTAAAGCACCGGTTGTGTTCCTGTTTGCGTCAATCACAAACACTCAAGTTCATTATGACGGGGCTGAAGTTTCCTAGGTCGGCTTTTCCATCGGGATGTAAAATGATTGTGCTTAAGAGTCTGAGCATCTTTAATAGGGGACCATCACAAGGCTTCACAGTGAACACGCCCCTGAGCCCAGAGCACTTTGTGTCCCTTCAAGATAAAACAGAACAGGTGTCATGCTTTGAGACAAAAGGGAACCTGAGGTCACTTTGGAGACCGATGACAGCTTCCACATAACTCTTCATTGCATTGATGGGGCTTTGATTGCGACTCATTTTGTTTTCTGTGTAATCATATCTGTGCTTTTATGCCATACTTGTGTGTTTAAAACAATACGGTGATTCTGACTTATGGCCTTGAATACCAGCTAAAAGTGTGACATGTGGAGCTCCACTGGCTTTACACTGCATATCTTGTTTCCCTTGTGATAAATACAAAATGTGCAGTTTTTCCTCATTTTCACCAAACTTCAAGTGTGACTGTTGTAAGATTAGTTCAGTCAAATTTAAACAGATGCATAGTTCAAAAAAAGCACATTCACGTTTATGTTCAGCCTGTTCTCTGTCTGATATGTTTCATCGCTTTGGTTTCCACTCACATTCTCCTACAGCAGGCAGTCGTTACACTTTTTGGCTAAAAACATGTTCGTCCTGCTGGTGAGGGTCAACCTGACCGCAGCAGGGTCAGCCGGACCGCTAGATGTCTGCGTGCTCATCCGGGCGGTTACAGGATGGACTCCCCAGCTTTGGAGGTTGCCTCTCCCTGAGTCTTCTCGTGCTCCATCATTGTGTGGGTGACGTCGTGCTCTCTGCCCACAGCCTCCTCCTTCTCCCTCCTCCGGCGACGGGCCTCCACCCAGGGGATCAGACAGAGCACAGCTCCTCCGACGAGCGGAGGGATCCCGGCCAGGTAGAAGGCAACATCGTAGTTCCCGAGACGGTCTCTGAGGAAACCTGAGGTGGAAATAATGACCAATAAGGAATCAGTAACGTGAACACCATGTCTAACATGAGTCAGAGCAGGTACAGTATAATCCTTGAAGGCTGCAGGTTAACTCCTAACTGGCTCTGGGTTATTACAGCTACTTTGACCCGTCTCATTTGGTCTGGACTTGATAAGGCTACAGGCAATATCAGCTCAGGATTTTCCAATGTGAATGATTTACAGTGAACAACAACAAAACATATTTTCTGTTGGATGGTTTTACAGGTATGCCACAGAAACCAAATGATGCCCAGTGGATAAAAATGTGCTAGAGCGATCGTTGGCCTCTGACCTCCTGATTCACACAGAAGAGAAACTAAGGGACTCAAAAAGCACAGCTCTGTGTCTGAGAGGAATGGATTAGTCGTCCATATGATGCTCCTGTGAACAGATACATGTTAGTGATACAGCTCACTTCAAGCACTGTCTCAGAACTTTCCCTCACCTCTTCTGTGCAGAGTGTGCATCGGGTACATACGTGAACACTAGATGATGCTAAAGAGCTGGATATCGACATTTGTTGGTCAGTTTAAAGGATGCACCACTGTACAGCAGGAGTCTCAAACTCATGCCATGGAGGGCCCAGACCCTGCAGGTTTTCTATCCAACCAATCACTAAAGCAGGTGATTTCACTGATCAGCAATAGGGGAGAGGAACCTCCATGGCAAGTTTGAAACCCGTGCTCTATGGGAATGAAGGAAAAAGAGACAAATCTCAGATCTGGGTCTATCTGGTGGATGGATCACCTGGTACATCAGGTACTACATAGGCTCAGGTTTTATCACAGTGGACTGGGTTCAGTTACCATTCGTCTCTGTCTGGATTTTCACAGTTAAATAAAGTATTTAGTCATACAAACTCATGATGCCAAGCTCTGCTACTGGGCCTAGTGTCTGTGTGATGCTTGAGCAGACGTCCCAGAGTCTCCTCAAAATACAAATGTGCATCAATTATGACAAAGTGTGGAGGGCACAAAAGGTTGTGTAATATTGTGAAACTACAAGTACTAGATAAATGTAAGAGGTCAAAGGTCAGGGTCACACAATGTTTTCAGTTCTCACATGCCCTCTGGAGCGCCTTTAATCAGACACGACTCAGGAGGAATCAGACTCTGTTGGATTCCTGCCTGTGTCTCACGAATCTGACCCAAGGGAAGAAAAATCACATCTTTAGAAAGTGATTTAATTCTTTATACATCATAACCACTGACCATCAGTTCGGTTTCAAGAATGAACATAGTGCATATATATATATATATATATATATATATAGATATATATATATATCTATATCTATAGATATAGATATATATATATATCTATATCTAGAGATATAGATATATGTATACCCAGCTGGGCGACACGGTGGTGCAGTGGGTAGCACTCGTGCCTCA